>PVKS010024621.1:0-30810 GCA_004027875.1 Aplodontia rufa | reverse complement strand
AAAAAAGAAGAAAACTTAGTTAATGTGACCATTCTGTGGCAGTAAGTAAAATGAAATAAAATAAAAATAAAAGTGGACCAAGATAATATACGAGTAAGTTAGTCCAGTTTTATAACTAATAGCACATTATTAGTAAAATCATTTCAGGAATATACATACCCCTGGGGTTCTCTTAAACAGTGTTGGGGTTTCTATATCCACAAACCCTAAAAAGAAAGAAACATCAGAATTTGATAGGAATTTGTCAAATATGATGCTTATATTACAGTCCAACAAATGAGAAGTTTCCCTTTAAGATGAGTTTAATCATAGTGGTTTCTACAAATCCAAAAGTAATCTGAAGTTGTTCATTAAGCTGATACTTTGATGTGAAATAATCCTAAATATTTGATGGATTCTTTACTAAACTGTTGTAGTTTTCAAAACATTCTGCTGGTATAGCAACAATAACACAAATAGAGCAGGAAAAACTCCAGGATGATGAAGGTATCTAGTTTAATTTCCAAGCCATTTTGAAGGTCCCAACACGTGATGTGTAAGCGTAATAGGGTTAAGAAAACTTACACTGTAGAAATGAGCAAAGGGCTGGCCTGCTTTCAGCTGTGATGGGAAATGCTATGTTAAACAATGGAACAGGCACCCTCACCTTTAAAAGGATGTATCTGTGACCCAAAGAGCAACTAGTGACTAAATATGCTCTAGGACAAGAGACCTGGAAATAAACCTTTCTTCAAAATCTACACATGGAGGCAATACCAGACTTCTACTAATACCTCATCTATGACAGAAGGCGATAAAATAAAAGTGACTAAAACCTAAGAGGTGTTAAAAAGCTCCAAAGTGGGGCTAGAATGGTGGCTTAGCAGTTCCGCCACTTGCCTGGCATGTGTAAGGACAAGGGTTCGAACCCCAGCACCACATACACAACTAAGTGAAGGAGCAATGAAAGCCACATGAAAAAGTAAATAAAATTTGATAAAAAAAAAAAAAAAAAAAAAACCTCCAAAATACGTCTGGGTTTCCCTTACCGTGCAGATTACAAAGATACTCCCGCATTTTCATGACCATCTGGGACCTCAGTCGCAGGTTATACTGCATTTGGAAACTACGCAGGTCTAAATAGCGATACTGCAAGCGAAGAGCTTCTGTTTTCTAAACAAATTGAAAGAGTTTTATGCTCATTTTTTGAATATCAGAGATGTTATCTTTGGATACAGAGTATGAATTTTCAAAAACTTGAGCTGTCTTTAGTTTCCTTCACCTGGTAGCCAATGGTGTGCTACTTGCACTTGTGTGTACCCCACCACCCTCAACTCCTGTAACCTCCAAGTTTGTTACTAGTAGAGATGTTACGATTTTACTATTCATGAGTATTAACATCACCCTCCACTAACTGAAAATTGCCTATTTTATTAAAAACATATCCATTCATTAAATCCCATAGTTGACTTGTGAAACAAAATTTTAAGAGTTCAAAGATCTTTTAAAAAGACACATTAGGGGCTGCACGCAAAGCTCAGTGGTATAGCACTTACATAGCGTGTGTGAGTGTCTGGGTTTGATCCCCAGCACCAGAGAACAAAGAAAAAGAGGTATATTCAAGTCTGTAATTGTGACAAAGCTGAAAATCATCTGGGTGCACTTTCTCAGTGCTGTCTAGTTCCTCAATTTTGGCAAAGAACGTACAGTAATTTTATTGCTCTTAGAGGATTGAACTTAATAGGTGCAGGATTCCCCTATGCCATTTGACAGTTTCAAAGCTAGATATAAAGTGTCTTTCAAAATGTTAAACAATAGCAACAAAAAAACCTGAATAGAACACCTCCAGTCTTACAGTCTCATCTCAACCTGTCTGAAAAAACAGTCTAGGTGTTTACAGACCACAACTGCTTAATGAATTGCCACTCTAAGAATAATTTATTGGGCTGGAGCGGTGGCTCAGCAGTAGAGCACTTGCTTGGCCTGCATGAGGACCTGGGTTTGATCCCCAGCACCACATACAGAATGAAGGGAAAAAAAAATCAGGTGAAAAAAAAAAAAAAAAAAACCCCACTCTTTTGTAAAAAAAAATTTTAAAAATTGTTAATTACAGAACTTACGGAAGCATTTGTGATACATCTACAGTAAGATATTTAATTTTGTAGAAAGTAAACTTTTTCTTTAAAGTTCTGGAAATACTGGTCATCAACATTTTCTAGACATTCTCTTTTATTAATAACAGAAAATGGTACCTTCACAAAGTCTTTAATTTCAAAGGGCAGCTTCTTGCAGGAATTCAAAAGCTCAGCTGTTTTAACTTTGATTTCAATCTCACCGGTTGGCATTTTCTTAAAAACAGAGCAAAAAAGACCTACTTTAAAAATTACTGATCAGGACACGTGCACAAAGCACATTCACAAAGCACATTTATTAATAGATGCAAAATGTGTAGGTGTGTACAGTGTATTAGGATAAAAGCACAAGTGTCTGCATGGTCTTAGCATTCCTGTGGCAGATGCTCTCAGGCATCATCCAGTATCACTACGTCTTTGTCAATAGTGCCTTAGCATGCACATTTATGCAGATGCTTGTAGTGAAGATTTGAAACCTGTAGGTTCATCTATCTGTAGAAATCAGTGAGCTTTTAGTGCCTCATGGCCAACAGATGCGCAGTTTACATTGCCTGAGTGTGTACAAAGACAATACGAATGCAAACAGGTAGAATTTATATAAAATTGCTAAACTACTAACTGGGTTTTCCTGTCCTGGAGGTCGGGAAATGACTGTTCCGGATACCTGCACCACGGATTCCAGAGGCGCTTCACATAAGATCTTCTTTATAGAGGCAGCTGACTACATGAGGGGGAAAACAGTTCCAAGAAACAAATGAACTCACAGGTATCTTCTGTAACTAAAAGTTTATGATTTAAAAACCGTTAACCAATATTCACAGCTTACCTGCTATAATAATTTCCATGAAATGACAGTATTATAAAATTTGGGAATGCATCCTCATTTTGACTCCATATATTATAGCACATAAATCTATCAGCTAAGAGTTTTTTTTTGAACAACCATACACGCTTTTTAACAAAATAGTATAAAATGTGTATAGTTTCTGGATACTAGATTTACCCCCAAGGAGTTTTAAAACACTTAAGAGTTTTCTTCCTCAAGAAAAATAAGAACAACTATTACTAATGCAAACAACTCCTTGACACTTCTGTCAACTGTCTCCAGGTTTAGTCTTAGGGGACAGTAAATTAAACAGCTGTAATGGACTGCAACGTGAAATGGACACCTCTCAGGTAGCTGTGCTCACCTCTGGATTCTCATTCTTGAAACAGTTCATTGCTTTTTTACTTATTTCACTTAACATCCTTATCTTCAAGGACCTCAGTTCCCTTCCCCAGAAGCCCCCAACATTAGCAGACACATTTCATAGTAGACACAAGCAAACACATGCATGCACACACAGTAAACACATTCTGTCTCTTCCCCGTTTTTCATTTGGATAATAGCCCTCTACATTCTCTTGCATATCCTGTTTTTTTGGTTTGTTTTTTTCATTTAACAATATAACTTGTATTTTTTTCCTTATTAGTAAAGAGATTCATTCTTTTGTTGTCTATGGCTGAACAGAATATCCCATTGTAAAGACATACATTATTTTTTAAACTAGTATCTTACTGGAGGACATATAGGTTGTTACCATCTTTTTTTCTATTAAAAATAATCCTGAAATGAATATCCTCATGTGACATTTTGCATCTGTGAAGTGTAGGTGTAAGATAACTGGAATTAATGGTTCAATGGATATATGCAATTATAATCTTGATATTGCCAAATTGTTCTCTGTACAGCTAGTGACACTTTGTACTCCTTCCAGGAATGTATGAGCACCTGCCTTCCCAAACACTGCGTTGTCAATCCGATGTGTCAAAACAATTCTGGGTAGTTTCAATTCACATTGCTCTACCTATGAGTGAGGCTGGGTATACTTTCATATGCATGCAAGGCATTTACGTTTTCTTTTTCTTTTTTTTAAAGAGAGAGAGGGAGAGAGTGAGAAAGAACAGATCAATTTTATTTTTTTTTTCATCTGACCTTTGTTTTCCCAACACTTTGTTGTATATGTGGTGCTGGGGTTTGAAGCCAGGTCCTCCTGCATGCCAGGCAAGTGCTCCAACTGCTAAGCCACTGCTCCAGTCCTACATTTTATTTTTTAAATTTTTTTGCAGTGTTGGGGATTGGATCCTATGCCCTGTGTATGTTAGGCAAGCTACCACTAAGCTATGTCCTTAGCCCAGTAGTTTTTTTTTTTTAATTGAGAGATTTATTATAGAACAACCATACTAGTTTTTCACAAAATAATATAAAATGTGTATAGATTCTGTGATTTGTAGTACCCTTTTAGCTGCTAGAGTAGCTTTTGGTCTGCGACATAAATGGCATGTATTTTTTTCAGTTTGGCATATCTTAACCCTTTTTATGGTAGTGTTTGATTTTTATTAACAATAAGCCCCTATATTTAAAACCTTAAACACACTTATCAATCAAACTACTTAGCTTACCATTGGCACAGCATCAAAGAAGCTTTTAACAGTAGATCACTTTCTATTACCTCATCCTGGGGGATGACAACTTGAACCAGGCCATGGAAATCTCTTAGGACTAGGAAAATGTTTTGCCTGATTAATGAAAAATAAAACGAACATTTTAGGATAAAATCTCTGCTCCCAAAATTTAAGCAGTGAATACCAGTTCAGTAACAAACAAAAACCCCAAGCAATTTCTCATGTCACTTTTTTTTAGTAATAATTACATACTTTCATGCAACTTTTATAAACATCATTTATTGATGAAATACAACTCATTTTTTCAATTTCAATTTTTATTTGGTATTTATATAGCCCATTAATCTTCTGAGATGGCTTTTTAATGAAAAAAAAACATTTAAAATTAAAAATATATATTTTTTTCCATTGGCTTAAGACCTCATAAGAAAATTATGAAATTTGTAAACTTTTTACATGGTGCAATCAAAAGATATTATTTTAGAGTACCAGAAACATCTAATTGGTCATTTTTGAAATATAGCAATAAAGATCTTTTTTTCGTAACAAAAGATACAATGTAAAATCTGGAAGAGTTCTAATTACTGATTTAACAAATTTACAAATCATCAAACGGTTCCAGAAATTCCATTTCAACATCAAATCTATGTAGAATGCCAGAGAGTAGCTACATTTCTCATGCTGTCTTTAGAACCAGAAAGCGATATGGAAAGCCTCCTCAGATTTTTGGTTCAGGAGACAAAGTCACCAAATTTAAGGGGTAAATATCCACCCACTTGGGACATGTGTTTTAGGAAGGTCACACAGCTTATGTGTTTTGGATCTCTTCAATGTGGAGGGTCTGGAATACAGAGATGAACAACAACAAAAAAATGGGCTCCAACTTAAGAAATTACTTTTCATGATTTTAGGTTTTCTTCCCTACCTAATGTTAGGATAAAATAAGCTCTCTTCCCCTTGCTATCAAAGCGTTCCCACTGGCTTATAGGATGCTGGTCCATTTTCAGTTACTGGTCATAGGAACTGTTCCAACTTAGTTAGCCCAGTGTTATTTTAGTCCATTGGTGGATCAAGCTTCATTATTGTACTCCTTCTGGTACTGGTACTTACTAAGAGTGACATTATTTGGATCTTTCAAAACAGACATGAAAACTAAAACTCCAGGGAAGTTTGAGTGCTGCAGGAACTACAATGCTCTGTCTGACTACTTAAAACATTAGTAAAGGTTTGGAATTGCCTCGGGGGAAACCACCACCATGTACTTTTTTCTTCTTATTTTTGTTGGTGGTCCTGGAGAGTTAACCCAGCGGTGCTCTGCCTATTTTATTATGAGTCAGGGTCTTGCTAAGGTGCTGAGGTCTCCCTGGTTGCTGGGACTGCACACATCTGCCACTTTGCCCAGCCCACAGTGCACTCAACACTCCATTTACCTTCGGTACTGAATCCAACCACATAAGGTGACTTCTTGGCCTAAGTGAGAAGAACGCAACTCTCCACATGTGTTGGTCCGGGCAACAAAGCTACTGAACTCTTGAAAAAAAAGTATAAAAGGCAATATTAAAAATACGTTATTTGGGGTTGGAGCAGTGCTCAGCAGTTAAGGTGCTTGCCTTGCATGCATGAGGATAAGGGTTCAAACCCAACACCACACACACAATGAAGTGTTGGAGCAATGAAAGCCACATGGAAAAGCTAAATTAAAAAAAGGATTCTTTCCTCTCACACTGTCTCTTAAAAAAAAAAAAAAGAAAAATATGTTATTTGCAGACTGTTTAAAAATAACGATTCTCAAATCACAGAATCCTGAACATTTCAGGTAGAAATGTGTGAAATAAGTCAGAGTATGTAAGTAGATTCATCCACTATTAAATTTACTTGAGAATGTATCAAAAGCCAAGCCCATTAACTGTCTAAATGTAAATTTTTGCCTTACGTTATGAAATCAAGTGTTTTTGGATGTAGTATTTGCACTGACCTAAAATCCTAATTGCCCAATTGTAAATATTACACACTTCTTTCCCAGGTGAAACATAATCTTAGGAATTACAGATGTTTGATGGCCCAGTCACGATTTACCTGTCGTAGGAACTAGGGTGTAACAGCCACGTGTACCCTGGAAAACTATCAAAAATATGAAAGTTATTTTTAGGCCTCCTGCTCATAGTATCAACCAAACGCAGAAAAGCCTATCCATGAGGTTACTTTTCATGGTCTTTTAAAAAAACCCAGTGAAAAACAGTGCATTACAAGGAACGACGAGAGGCCACGACCCGCTCCTCCCGCACACGCTAGGGGAACCGGCTGCGGCGGACGGGCGGAAGCTCTCCCGTTCTCACCTGGAATTCTCGCCGGCGAGCTCTGCGCCAGACTTCTGCAGAGAGCAGCCCGGACTGGCGGGCCGGTCCTCCCGACGGGTCTGGAGACGGCCCTGCAGAGCTGACTTAACCAAGAAGGAAAGTACATGCTGACTCCCCAGGATGCAGACGATCACGAATCCCACGCTGCCGGTGTTGGGCAAATGTCAAAACCCCGTTTTGGAAACGCACGGGAGTCCCTTCAAGTTTTAGTTTCCACTCTTCTCCAGCACTTACGCCCTGCTCCGCTGAACTCCCGGGAGCGAGTGTCTGAAACTAGATAAACGGGTGCGTGCACAGGGGAAGGCCCTTTCCCCTTCACGGCAGCAGCGTTCTCCTCTTTCAAGTTCGCGGCGCGGGGCGCGAGCCCACGAAAACCCAAACGCGGAAGGGCCTGGCACCCGCAGCACGCTCGCTCCTTCTTCCCACGGAAGAACCAGAAAAACAGGAAGAAACCACCTCGCGTTGCAAATCTTCCGGACCCGGCAGCAGGCCTTGGGTTTTCTGCAAGAGTAAGGCAACCAAATCCAAAACACTCCTAGGCCGGAAGCGACACGCACACCACGAAAGGAAGCCAAAGGTCCTTCCGCTGGCCCAGCCACCGACTGGGAGTAAGTGAAAGCAGTCAACCAATCAGAAAGAAGGTGCCGCCGCCATGCCTACTACGGGCGGAAGTAAGAAGGAAAGCTTCGCACAGGTAGAAAACGGAAGATCCGCGCTGTGCAATTGGTAACGACTAAGTCTTCCGGCTCTGACCTCAGTTAAGATGGCGACCTCAGTAGCTTCACTGACAGGAAATCGGCGGGGCGCGAGAAAGGCTTCCCGTGTTGGACCGCAGAGTAAGTCGGGAGATGATTTTAAACTGGGGAGTGCGCGGAGAGCCCGAGCTGCAGCTTCTTGGCCGCGGGCTTTGAGATCTGGTTGTGCCCCAGAAGGGCTCCGGACGCCTGTCTTCTGCCGGTTCCTCCGTAGGCGCCACGTCGCGCGGCCGGGCCTGCCGGGCAGCTTGCTCCGGGAGCTCCGGCGACTCTCGGGCTTGCCTCCAGCTGTCATTTTGGCGGCTTTTTCTCTTGAGGAGGTTTCAGCCTCGATATAGTTCAGGAGCCGGATTGAAGAATGACTCGTGCTTGCGGAATGGGTGACAGCTTCAGCACCGCATTTTATTGGTGAGCTGCTTCGTCTCGGTTCAGGACGGGCCTTGAACTTCTTTTGCGGCCTGGGGCGTGGCCATTCGCGCTGCCGGGTGGACGCGGGGCGGGGCTCTGGCGTCCGAGCTGCTGAATTTAGGGGTTGATAGCGGTGTGCACAGCGACTAAGCCCCTTTCTCCGTGGACTAGTCACGGGAGAAAAATGAAAGGTGCCCTGGTTTGCTATAACGAAGCACTTAGATGTGTCATTTAAGGATAGTGTTACTGTGCGCAGGCTCGATGGTGTGCACACCTGCAGTACCAGCTTTTCCGGAGGCTCAGGCAGGAGGATCGCCACAAGGAGGCCAGCCTTGGCAACTTAGCGAGACCAAAAATTAAAAAAAGAGCTGGAGGATATAGCTCAGTTCATGAGCCCCCTAGGTTCAGTCCCCAGTACTACAAAAATAAATAAAACTAAGTATAAATAAAACTATAAATATAACCTCATTTGTGAAAAACGCTTACTTTTTATTTATTTATTTTTTAAAAGAGAGAGAGACCGTGCAAGAGAAAGAATCAGTTTTATTCAGTTTTTCATGTGGCTTTCGTTGCTCCGACGCTTTGTTGTGGACGTGGTGCTGGGGTTCGAACTCATGTCCCTGTGTTTCATGCTCAGTAACCACTGAGCTCCAGCCCCATAATTTTTAATTTTAACAAGAAAGAGGAAGCCCATTTCTATTAATTTTTAATCTTGTTTTTGTTTTTCCTTAGTTGTGTGTATGGTGCTGGGGATTGAACCCAGGTCCTGGCTAATGCTGGCCAAGTGCTCTACCCTTGAGCCACCCCTCCAGCTCCTGAAAAACTCTTTTAAAAGAGTAACTGTATAATAGTTGGGAGTAATTATAACTTTTAAATTCCTTTCGATGGAAATTGTGATTTTATTTTGTAGCTCTATGGAATATTTGTGTTCTGTTAAGCCAACACTTGCTTAACAGAGTGTACACAGCTTTGTATTAGGTCAGTTATGCAAGAGAAATATAAAGCACTCTTTTAATCAAAGCTGCTTAGTCTTACTGTAGGGACAAGAAATTCACACCAAGAAAATAAAAGAACAGGGGCCAAAATGAGTGGTGCAACTGAGCTGTGTGACTGGTGTATCTCCAAAGATTTTATAGAATATTCTTGTGGGATTTTACTGGACTTGTTTGGAGATGAGATCTCGTTGTGTACACACACACCCCTACACCTTGTAGGAATAAGCACTGATACTGAAGTTTTTAGCATAGCTATTTCAGGGGCAGAAGGTTTGAAAAAAGACTGCTTTTGAATTTGCATGCTTGAAAGGAGTTTGTATTCAAATATTGTCTTATAGGAAGTGAAATAGGAAAAGGTCACTTCAGACAGGTGATGCAGTTGATAGGCAGAAAATGAAGACACAAATGTATCTATGTTCTAGGTTGGAGAGGAGAATTAGGAGGATAAGGGGAAGCCAAATTATGACAGACTTAAATACCAAGCACAGGAGTTTAGGATTTATCTTGTCACAATAAAGGTTTTTGCTCTGGTAATAATGAATGATTTTTACTCCTAGAGAACACTTAGCTGTAATAAAAACATAGCCAAGGATGTGGCTTTGGGAATAGATGCCAGACTGTTGATGGAAGAACTTGATAGGACGTGCTGAAGGGCTACATGGTCAAGGATGGAGGTGGGGGAGTGTGTGAGCATTTATGTTCACTTAGGAACCTGATAGGAACTGGAAAGTGGACCAGCTAGCTTTTGGAAGGAAGGAGTTGAATTTAATTTTGAATATACTGTTTGGGATATCTGTAAGGTGTTCATAAAAGTGGGCTGTAGTCAATGAGAAATAAAATATAGGACTTAGTGGAAAAGGTGATAAAGGGGAAGGAAAGAAAAAGAATTCTTTTGTGGTGAGAAGAGGAATCTGGAATTATGAGTGTGAGTTAACGTTTTAGTGTTTAAAATTCTGTTACTTTTTTTTTTTTTTAAAGAGAGTGGGACAGTGAGAGAGAGACAGAGAGAGAGAGAGTCAGTTTTATTCAGTTTTTCACGTGGCTTTCATTGCACCGACACTTAGTTGTATACGTGGTGCTGGGGTTTGAACTCGTGTACTAGCACAGGCCAGGGAAGCGCTGTAGCCACTGAGCCACTGCACCAGCCCCTCTGTTACTTTTTTCTTTTTTAATGTAGATCATGGATCCTTATGATACCTCAGAATCAACACCTGAGCTGACTCCTAGGCAAAGTGCATCCTCAGGTCTTCAGGATCACTTTATAGGTGCCACCCCTCTGCAGAAACGATTGGAATCAGTTAGGAAGCAGACTTCAATTGTCCCGACCCCACCTCGAAGAAAAATTCCCCAGTGTTCACGATTGCAGGTATGCTTTGAGACCATCTGAACAAAACACTTAAAGTTTTTCCTACTATAAATAGTACAGAAATTTTTATGTGTATATATATGTATACATATATATTTATATATATTTTTAGTATCTTTTTAAGTCTCTCAGCTAATATAATAAATGAGAAACAGTTAAATAATTTTAGTCTCAGCACCATCTTGTGTCTTTTATCTCTTTAATCTAGATCATTTCCACAGTATTTCTTTTATGACATTAACATTTTTTAAAAATACAGTCTTTTTTCCCCCTTTTAAATAGAATATTGCTCATTTTGTATTTGATGTTTCCTTGTGATGAGAACAAAGTCACCTTCTTGGTGGCAGGACAGATGAGGCAGCCACACCTGAGGAAACCCAGAAAGCAGTTTTATTTAAAGCTGCACAGTTTGGTCCTGAGGACTTCGGTATCACAAATCCTGGACCCTGAGCTTGAAAACTTAGTTTTAGATTCAGTGGGAGGTTACAAAACATTTAATTATTATTATTTTTTTGAACTTCTGTGCAAATCGTGTAGATACCTGGCAAAGATTTTGCTGACAGAGGCCTGCTGAACTAGTTTAAAGTTACATTGTCACCATAATTAGGGGCAGGGTCCTGAAACCCCTTCCCCAGCCTCCTTCAGTATAACGGCTGTTGTGTCCTTTGGTACCTTCATTGTGGCCATTCTACCAATGTTGTGTGCCTAGTGTCTGTTGGGATAGGAATAAATTTTTGCATTTTTGTGACCACTTTCTTGTTTTCTTTTTTCTTTCTTTCTTTTCTTTCTTTCTTTCTTTCTTTTTTTTTTTTTAAGAGAGAGAGACAGTGAGAGAAAGATTTTATTTAGTTTTTTATTTGGTTTTTGTTGCTCTGACACTCAGTTGCGTATGTGGTGCTGGGATTCAAACCTGAGTCCTCATGTATGCCAGGCATGCGTCGTAACTACTGAGCTACTGCTCCAGCCTCTGTGACAACTTTCTTAAAGAAAAATTACTAGTGCTGGGAATGAAAATGATAGTTTTTATCCAGAAAACAGAAATTTTATATAAATTAAAGATTGAAATGTCCTATTCCGTGCTTCTTCATCTTCATAATAATTTTGCTATATATTGGTAACTGCAAGAAAAAAATGTGTAACTGTTTCAGTAAGTATTTTAGCCAGGACAATATTTTTCTCAAGTAGACAATTGTAGTGAAAGTTTCAGAAGAGAGATGGAGCTGTAAGACTGTGCCAGAGAGTACAGACAATAATCAGACAGATATTTAATGTCAGGTGGTAGCTGCTGTGAGGAAAAATACAGGCAGGCCAGGAGGTGCAGAGCGATGGGGTTGAAGTGGGTGCGGTGCTCCTTCAGTTCAGGAGCCTCTTGGGTGACACTGGGGAAGAGACCAGAATGAAGTGCAGGAACGTGCTGTTTGAACACAGACGGGAAGAAAAAAGGGAGGTCATCAACCGCAGGAGCCTTTCAAGGATCTGCAGAGTCCCTCAAACCACTTTAAGTGTGATTTTTGGGAGTGCAAAGATTTTGGTCCCAGTTATAGATGTGTATAAATACTTAAAATACTATGGTTCTTCCTGTTTCTTAATTCTTAACATTTTTGTCTTGATCTTCTTTTTCTCTTTTTCCTGTAGGAAGATGTTGATCCTCACAAGGTTGCTTTCCTCCTACATAAACAATGGACTGTATATAGTGTAACTCCCCTATATAAATTCTCCTATAGTAATCTCAAAGAATATTCTAGACTTCTGAATGCATTTGTTGCTGCTGAAAAGCAAAAAGGACTTGCTGTGGAAGTGGGAGAAGACTTCAACATCAAAGTGATTTTCTCTACTCTCCTGGACATGAAAGGAACACAGAGGGACCCTGAAGCATTTCTTGTCCAAGTATAGTACATAAATGACTCTTCTTTCCTAGGGGAAAAGGATCTGTGTTCTCTTTTTTTACTTTATTCTTTTTAAAATTTTGCAGTACTAGGGATTGAAACCAGGGCCTTGCACATTCCAGACAAACTCTCTTCCACTGAGCTATATCCCCAGCCCTTTTTTAAAATTTTGAGACAGGTCTCACTAAGTTACCCAGGCAGGCCTTAAGACTGGCGAACCTCCTGGCTCAGGCTCCTAAGTAGTTGGAATTATAGGTGTGCACTTCTATAGCCAGCTACATTTTCTTGGTTTGGAAATTGTGGTATTTTCTTACAGTTTTTTAAGTTCCCAAGGTTGTGATTTTTAACCTGTTTTAAGTGTTGTTTGAGTAAATTGTAATGATTAGATTATGGCCAGCTTAAAAATTTTTTTTCCCTGCATATACAAGAAGTACATGTGAGTGTGTGTGTAAAGTCATATTAATTTTGTAAAGCTTTGAATATACATAAAAATATAAAGAAAGTTAATAATCATAGTTAAACTGGGCAGGGAGGCATTTGCCTATAACCCAGCAACCTCAACAGGCTGAAGCAGGAGGAACACAAGTTTGAGGCCAGCCTTGGCAACTTATACCCTCAGCAATTTGGCAAGACTCTGTCTCTAAATAAAAAATAAAAAGGACTTGGAATATAATTCAGTGATAGAGCACCCCTGGGTTCAATCCTCAGTACCAAAAACAAAAACAAAAAAACAAAAAAACACAGTTAAAATTTATGACATTTTTACTAATCAACATTGTAAGTAATTATAGATAATACAGATATATCTGTATAATTCTATGAATTATTTCAGAGAAAAGTGTCCAGGATAGTGAGAGAACGCAAATCTATTTAGGAAAAATGGTTGAAGAAACAGGATATGAGCAAGATGGTGGTGTATGCCTGTAATCCCAGCAATTTGGGAGCTGAAACAGGAGGATTGTAAGTTTGGAGCTAGGCTCAGCAACTTAGTGAGAACCTATCTCAAAGTAAAATTTAAAAGGGCTGAGGATGTCATTCAGTGGGAGTGTCCCAATTCCTTCCTCCCCACCTCACCTCACAGTGCCCCCACAAAAGAATCTGGATATGTTGAGCTTGGCAGTGTATGTGGTAGGTCCATGAAATAGCTGAAGGACTTTTCCTGTGGAAGAGAGATTAGATTTAATTTATTTTACATATCCATAAGTTAGAAAGCAGGATCATCCAGTAGAAACTGTAGGTCCTGACGTAGAATTGCGTTTTAAGTTGCTAGGCATTGCCTTAGGAAATGGGAGAATTTGCATGTTGGATTTGGTCCCTTCTGAAGGGACCAAGTTACTGCCCCTGACTATGGTGTGCAGGCCATCTGTGCATTTTTATCGTGCCGAGACCTTACCACGTCTCTAGTGTATGAAAATACTGGAAGAAGGGTGAATTATTTTGATAAACCCTAATAATGATTAGCAAGACTATTCCTTTTTTTTGTCTTTTGGATCATATATCAGATCTTATTTTTAATGTGCCAATTAATTTTGGGAAGATGGAATTTAGAAGCAAATGTGCTTTTTAACCTAATGAACCTGTTTTACTTTCCTTTGTAGATTTTGTCTAAATCCCCTTTGCCATCTGAGAACCAAGAGGGTAAAGTGGTGTGGACTGGCTGGTTCTGCTGTGTGTTTGGAGATAGTCTTCTGGAGACTGTTTCACAAGATTTCACCTGTCTACCCTTATTCCTTGTGAATGGAGCAGAGTCTAATACAGCCATAATTGGAACTTGGTTTCAGAAGACTTTTGACTGTTATTTCAGTCCTTTAGCAATCAATGCATTTAATCTTTCCTGGATGGCTGCTATGTGGACTGCGTGCAAACTGGACCGTTATGTGACTACTACCGAATTTCTTTGGTCTGTTCCCTGCAGCCCTCAAAGTCTGGACATTTCTTATGCAATTCATCCAGAGGATGCCAAGGCTCTGTGGGACAGTGTCCACAAGACGCCGGGGGAGGTTACCCAGGAGGAGGTCGACTTGTTCATGGACTGCCTTTACTCGCATTTCCACAGGCATTTCAGAATTCATCTGTCAGCCACAAGATTGGTTCGCGTTTCAACATCTGTAGCTTCTGCACATACTGACGGAAAAATAAAGGTTAGTTTGAAGAAATCTAGTTAAGTAAGTTTTTCTTATTGCAAGGTTTTCAGAATGTTTGGTGGTTCAGTTCTTCAGAGTCATGAAACACATTTGAATGTGTGCCAGTTACGGATAGCAGAGAGGCTTTGTTTTATGCTTATAAATGACTTCTCCATGCAGCTTTGTAATGGAAGGGTGTTCTATGTGTGTACTATCAACTTGGGTAGTAATATGAGTTATTATTTGGTGGTGACTTTGAAACTTTCAAAATTGTTTCTTACCAAATTTTGAAATAATTCTGAAAGTAACAGGGGATTTCATACGTTAGAAAAAGTTTATAGCTAGAAACACAGAATAAGGTGTCATCCTTGTGTTTATTGCTTTTCTATCCCCATTGTGAAAGGACTAATAGACATTGTTTTACTCTCCATGAAGTGCTCCAAGAAATATCAGAAAGAGTTGATCCCTAAAATATATTTAATATATAACCTCAATATACTCAGTGTTTCCTGTGGTCTTGTCATTGTATTAGGAGTTTAACAGACCTTAATTCTTTTTTTGTTTTTTTTTAATTTATATTTTTGTATACATTTAGGAGGCACAGTGTGATAGTTTGAGACATGTATACAATATGTAGTGATCAAATCACAGTAATTAACATTTCCATTTTTCAAGCATTTATCCTTTGTACATGTGGGAACCTTCAGACTCTTCTAGTTATTTTGAAATGTATAATAAGTTGTTGTAGACTATAATTACCTTACTGTGCTACAGAATGCTAGAACCAGTTCTTCTTACCTGACTGTATTTTGGTTCTCATTATCTGATCTCTTTCTGTCCCTACCTTACCTCTACCCTTCCTAACTTCTAGCGTTCACTGTTCTCTTCTTACATGAGATAAATTTTTTTAGCTTCTGCTAATGAAAAAGTTATATTTATCTTTCTGTGCTTCCTGGAATTTAATTTCATGTGTGTGTGTGCGTGTGCGTGTTTCACTAGGGATTGAACCCAAGGGTGTTCTGCCACTGAGCTACACCTCCAGCCCTTTTATTTTTTATTTTTAGACAGGCTCTTGCTAAGTTGTCCAGGTTGGCTTTGAATGTTTGTTCCTTGCTTTAGCCTTCTGAGTAGCTGGGATTACAGGCATATACCACTGTGCCTTAGCTAGATGTTTTTATCCACATTTAATTTTAACACAACAGGCCAAGGTAAGTTGAAGTGATACATGGAAGACAAATTAGTAAGAAGACGAGTTGAGATCTGAACTCTCTGCTCTTAGGTTCTAAGAGCATTATATCTCTAATTCATTCTGTTCAAACTGGAGGCCACAATGCAATAGTAGCTAGGAAATGGGAAATAATTTTGATGAGAAGAGGTCAACATTAAAAAATAAAGGAAAGAAATAAAAGGTATAAAATGATAATGTATAGCCTGTGGTAAGTTCAATGAACTAGAAATTAGATCAATGTAACACTGATCATTCAAATATCAAACTGCTTTGTTATAATATTCTAATTTTAAATTTCTATCTTTTTAATTTTTTTTACAGATTCTGTGTCATAAATACCTTATTGGTGTGTTGGCATATTTGACAGAACTGGCAATTTTTCAGATTGAATGAGTCCTGTGTGAACAATAAGTTGTGGATCATATACCCTGTTCTGATTGATTTTTGATCAGTTGCTATGCTGAGAGGGACTGCAAGAGAAACGGTACCGCTCTCTACCTCTGCTTTCCTTGCAGTGCCTTTGCAGTTGCCGGATGAAAGCCACGAAGGATCCCGAAGAACACGCAGTGTGGTGAGGGTGAGCCACAGCCAGCGCTTGCACTGGTTGTGATCTGAGATGCAGTCCCTACAGAAAATGCTGAATTGTTAATTTGTTATCTTTTTAAAAAAATGTTTTTATGTCAAACTTTTAGAATTCAAATGAGTTATCTAATATTATATTTATGATTGAGGTCTTTAAAACCTTTAATCCCTTTAAAGCATTTTAGACTTGCATTCAGAGCATTTTTGTCTTCTAAAGACATTTTGCTAGTATTACTTTACTGTAGAGAACTGGCCGTTAAAATCCTCTCAAAAGGATAATAAAGATTAATAGACTTTTTAAAAGCCACAAATATGCTTGTTTTTAGAACCGTTCAATTCTTATAGCAGTGTTGAATTAAATATACACTTTTAAAATGAAGCAGTGTGTTTCTCAGCGTCTTAATGACATCTTTCAATTAGCTTCTCAGTGGCAGGGAGTTAGGCTTTTTCTCTTGCACCTTTCAAGGATTCAAACTAACAATGGTGTAAAACGATGCAGCTTGTAGGGTTGAAGAGTACCTGAGAGGGTAGGAATGATCTTACTTAGGCTTTATGTCCTAGTTTAGCACAGTGCTTGGTAAATAACTGTAGATTAAGTGAATTTTAATCAACTCTTCCGTTTTACAGATGAAAACAGCTCGAGCAACCCAGGAGACTCGCTTTACTTTAGAAACATTATATTTTCAAATCTTGTTTGAAAGTTACTTTAATAGATGTCATTCCAAAATCAAAGATTAACTCTGGAAGAGGGTATTCCAATATACCATAAATAACAACGAGTGGGAAAGCATGGGTTTTAGAGCCAGCATTCACTCGTTTATTCAGCTAACATTAAGTTCCTACTGTGTGCTTAGAATTGCACTGGGTAACAGAAGACAAAACAGGTTCCTGTCCTGTGGGAAATATATTCTAGTGAAGACAAAGGATAAATATTTTCAGAGGGAGACGGATGCTGTGTAGAAAATAGAGCAGTGCAATAGAGAAAAGGAAGACTGGGGCGGGGCTCGCTTTACACACCGCCTTCGCCTTCGGAGAAAGTGAGAAGATGACGTGTGGGCTGTCCTGAACGGTGGGCGGGAACCCGCCCTGTGAAGATCCCAGGGAGGGTGTACGTGGCAGGTGAAGCTGGAAGGGGCTTGAGGTGTAGAGCTTGGCTCATTTGTGGACCAGTGTCTGGGGCTGGCGAGGGGTGAGCAAGGGTGCAAGGAGCAGTGAGGTGCAACCCACCAGGCCTGTGCCAGGGACCTCTATGGCTTTTATTGGCCAGGTTTGAGTGAGGCACCTGGCTGCCAGGAATAAAGATGATGTTTTTTAGCCTTCACTATAGGTAGGTATCATCCTATAAATAAGTTCTGACCCGTGGGATGTAAATAGAAGTGTCTTAATGATGTACTACAGTTAAGGATCTCACAAGTTTTTATACTCTAAAAAATGTATAGCTAGACTACCTTAAAATACTAGTTATTTGTTAGCTTTCTGTTATTGTGGCAAATTAACTGAGGAGATCAACTTGAAAGGTCTAGCCGCAGCAGTGGCTTGGTGGTCACAGTGCTTGCCTGGCATGTGCGAGAATGCGGGTTTGAACCCCAGCATCATGTATGCAATGAAATGTTGGAGCAATAAAAGCCACATAAAAAACTAAATAAAATTGATTCTCTTTCTCTCTGTCCCTCTCTCTTAAAAACAAAGCAAAACAAAACAGGAAATGTTTATTTTGGCTCAGGATTTCAGTCCAGGGTCAGTTGGTCAATTGGGACTTAGTATACAATGGCAGGAGCCTGTGGTGGAGGATGGCTGCTCACCTCATGGCAAAGAGGAGGGGGCCGCAGTTTCCGTATCCCCTTCAAAGGTCACACCTCCAGTGACCTAACTTCCTCCAGTGAGATCCCATTCTGCAAGGTTCCATTTCCTTCCACGATACCAGGGGTGCAGACGAAGCCCTTAACACATGGGGGACATTTCAGATCCAAACTACAGCAGTCAATTATATTTTGTTCCAGGTCCTGTTTCTGGTAAGCCTGTACTGGAAGCGTGGCGCACATGGGGTGGGGGTTTGGGAAACTGATATCTAACATCAGTTCTATCATTAGTTGACTAATTTCAGGCAGATTTCCTTGGTTTTCAGATTTAAAGCAATGTAATGGATAGGTTTGGACTAGATGATTATCTTTTCATCTCAAAACTGTGTAATTTGAAGTTTTACATCAGAAAATATATTTTTAGGTGAGTAATAAATATATAACTTAGAGTAAAAAGTGCCAATTATAGCTGGCAACCTTTGTTCTTCAAAGTTGAAAGTATTTGTAATTAACTTCATATAAAAATATACAAATGATATAGAAATCAAAAATCCAAATTAAATTGCAAAGGTACAAGCATTAAAAAGCAATCATCAGAATTTATGGTACATACTACCTTTATTTAAAAAAGTTATACATGCTAGAAAAAAGCATAAATGATACACGTAAACAATTGTTTACCAAATACTTATTTTTCTTGAAAAAGGTGCAAATGATCTTTAAATGTAAACACAAAAGCTGCCAAACATTTTTATTGTAGGGGAGATAGTGAAGGTTATTTTTTTCTTTTTGGTTGCAGTTAAAGTCTTTTCTTTTTCTGCTGTGGATGCTGGGAATTGAACCCAGGGCCTTGCACAAGCTAGTCAAGCACTCCACCACTGAGCTACATCCCTAGCCCCCCCCCTTTTTTTTTTTAATTTTTATTTTGAGACAGGGTCTCGCTAAGTTGCCCAGGCTGGCCTTGAACTTGTGATCCTCCTGCCTCAGCCTCCCGAGTAGCTGGGAGTACAGGTGTGCACCACCACAACCTACTGTGCAGTTAAAGTCTTATTTAAAGGTTTTCCTGCAAAACAATTGAAAAACTTGTAATAAGGGGGGAAAACCTTTCACCACTGAATTATCATTTATTTCCTTAAAAATTTTAACTTTCCAGCAGAAAGTGCAATTTGAGATACTAACAGTGGCCTTTTAGAGTGAAGCTAATGATACAGAGTTTGCATTATAAAAACCCAGATATTGATAACATGCCTCATTTGTTCTACATCACTAACATGTACTAGTGCTGAACTCCTTTGGAGGCTGTTATTAAAAGGAAGCCTCAGCTTCACCAGGCCTGAGTATCAGTGTAAACTGCACCTCAGAATTCATGCTGGGGAGAGGACACTTCTCTCTGCTGTCCTTGGCAGCAATGAGGAAACAGCAAGGGAAGTGGCTTCCCCTGGTAACATCTGTGATAAAAACTCCTGCAGTTGCACATGGTTGGGGAGTCTCGACAGAATGACACATTCCAATTTTTGTGAGGCACTGATGAAAGTTCTAGGTCGAGCAGAAACTTATGAAAAAAAAAAGGGCTGGCTAGAGCGGTGGCTCAGTGGTTATAGCACTTGCCTGGCATGCGTGAGGACGCGGGTTTGAACCCAGCACCACGTACACAACAGTGTCAGAGCAATGAAGGCCACATGAAAAACTAAATAAAAATTGATCCTTTCTCTCACTGTCCCTCTGTCTCTTAAAAAAAAAAAAAAAGAGACTTTAACTTGAGTGGAAAACAGGTTCATTTGGAAGGAAACCAGATGCAAACTGGAGTCCCGCTTCGGTGGCATCACACCCCGCTGAACTCTATTTCATGAGACGCTTCCTCTGTTTCAAGATTTTCAAGTCCTGTGGTGCTTAGTGCGAAGGTGACGACGAGCTAGCACACTGCACAGCCACCTCCTCGCTGAGGTCCTGCAGGAGGTGGGGTCGTGGATGGAGTGTGGCAGACCACAACCAGTGGCAATAGCCCTTCTGCCTTAACAGTATGCGCATCTTCAAAACAAAGTCATCGCCTCAAAATCAAAGCAAGCTTTGCTGCTCCTGGGAACTTCAGTCTTTCTCTTTTCTTTCATGGGAGGAAGGATAAGTAAAAACAAAAACCCAAGCCCAAAACACCCCCAAACCAAAACACCATGATAAATTAAAACCAAAAATAAATATTCTTGTGCACAGAGTTGAAACTCATGGTGCAAAGGTGGCATCCTGCAGTGGAGCTTGGCCATCAGACTTGCATCCCCAAGTGTTGAGGCACCGGCAGAGAATAAAATCTGTTCTAATGTTTTCTCAAGCTGTACAAAGCTTCAAAGTCAAAGCTCTCCAGAACACAGAGAGGCAGGTACAAGACAGTCTTCTACTTGTCACCATATATGGGACTCACAATGTGTCATTTTAATAACGCCGACACCCCCTCCTAGCCGACGGTAATTCATCCCGCCATATAACCTGCAAAGACAGAAACAAAATGAGATCTTCCAGCTGGAAAAAGTGCTGTGCCTACAAGAACCACCCTAAGTCTCACACGAGTCTGTTTCACATCACAGCTAGCACTTCCAGCTTCATGAACTCTTCCACAGACAGAAGCCAGAGCGAGCACTGGCAAGCAGCAGAATTATTTCAGACACCTACTGTAAGCTCTCGCTTACAGGCTGCTCAGTAAACAGCACCATATCTGCTTTTCGCATGAGAACTTTACAATTTTACATTTAGAATGGCTTCTAAAAATTGAACAGAAAAAAATTAAAATAAAAATTAGAAAAACCCAAAACAAAACCCAACAATTATAGAGCATCCTAAAAGCTGCAGCATTGTGTCTGAATTTGCCCCTGGCTATGCTACTTTCCCATCCACATTTTCCCTTTGCCTCATCTTCCTTCGTTGTTTTTATCCCTTTGTCTTCCACACACTGGTAAATCTCTTCAAATCCTGTGTGGAGCACTAGATCCGAACAGAGAGCGTGGCATCCAGCGTGCGGCATGTGAACAGGATCATCTCAGCACTAAAGACCTTCACTGCCAGTACCAGATGGTTACTCAGCGCGAAGGCTAAACTGGTTTTAGGCTGGAGATTTGTAACTGCAAACATTTAGACCTTAATTTCTCTACAGACGATCCTCAAAAATTACACGAATATCATGTCATCATACATTACAAGTCCGGCGATGGCTACTGAGAAGCAAGTCCTTATATAAACTGGATTATAGTGATTAAGTGTCGAGAGTAAATTTGGCTATTTTCCCAAATTATTCTTTTTCAAAATTCCCACCAAAAAAATACAAAACTGTATGTGGAAGAAAATATCCCACAAGGAGGAGGCTTCCATTCATGTAAAGCTGCCATTACCTACCCTTTATCTGCACTGGGTTTTGCTAAAATGTCACCCTGTCAGTGAGGCCTTCCTGGCTCCTTAACAGCAGACCCCTCCTGTGCTCCCACCTGCCAGGCTCTGGGGCTCACCCGACTGCCTGGTGTGGCCCTGTCTGCCTCCCTTAGTACAATGCCAGCTCCAGGAGGCAAAGGGCTTTGTTACGTTCACCTTTGTATCTGCAGGGCCTAGAACACTCTGAGTCAATGTTTAATGAACACAGAGGGGAAATGGGAGGATGGAGCACAAAGTACTACAGTGCCATTAGTCTGCCTTAGTACTGTGACTACGAAGGCAAATGGAGCCAGGAGCGTGATGCAGGCAAAGCAGTCATTCAGATGTCTATGAGCTATTCCCAGAGGACTGTAAGAACTGTATCAGCTGAGCTAACAGGAAGGAGCAAGAGAAAACCTGGGTAGGTGGACTCTGGGACCCCCTTTCCCACAGTACCTGGAAGGCAGAGCTCAGCCTGTCTTTCATGATGGACCGTGAGAAAACCTCCCAGAGGTCTACTGTCCAAGATCCCCTGTTCACACTGATTACTCTGACGTGCAGCCTCAGTCACTGACCTGGAAACCTTCAATTTGCTGAGGTAGGGGAGCCTAACTTGTTTTCCTGGAACACTTATTTATTTTTATTTTATTTTTTTGTAGTACTAGGGATTGAATCCAGGGGTGCTCTACCACTGAGCAGCATCCTCAGCCCTTCCTAAATTTTGAGACAGGGTCTTACTAAATCGCCCAGGCTGGACTTGAACATGGGCTCCTCCTGTCTAAGCCTCCCAAGTTGCTGGGATCACAGGTGTGTGAGACCACACCTGATTCTTGGGAGAATTAGAATTAAGCATAGCTATGAAAAACATTAACCTCATAGTATTGGCCTTTTTATTAAGTTTGAGAACTAACTATATATTTCACATTGTAAGTTTGTATAATATTTAAGAGAATCTGGTATTTTAGGGCATCTATCAGATTATTTTTGTGAATCCAATGTAAAATACACAACTGAGTGAAGATTTAGAATTAATGATCATGCTTAAAAGACTTAAGCAAACTTTGCTAAATTTATAAAAGTTCTGAATATTTGAATACATGGAAGTCATCTGATGTGAATTTATAAGAAATACATATATACTTAGGGATTTATCAGACAAGTGAACATTTGCTTTTTGGGTGCTGGGGACTGGATCCATATGCTTGCACATGCTAGGCAAGCACTCTAACACTCAGCAGACTGTCCAGTCCTGATGATTAAGGATTTACAAGCAATGAAAAATTAAACCTCTCTTAAGTGATATATAGTTTCTTCTCTAAATGTGATTAAAATTTTATTAATTTCCAAAAGAAAAGAATGATACCTAAGTAGATTTTTAAAAGCTTTAGGAAAAAATGGTGTTAAAATGAAATATTACTTAAAAAGTACTTGCAACTTTTATTTATTTTTTAAATCCTAGGCATGAGACTCCAAAAAATACAACAAAAACCTACGGTGACAGACAGGGAGCCGAAGAACTAGGGTCTAATTCTGTCACTAACTCACTTGGCCAAGTCATTTCTTCTTGGTGCCTTGTTTTCTTCAGCAGAACATGACTGGGGAGAGAAAGGATATCTTTTCCAGTTCTTTCCTTTTCTAATTACAAGGACAGTTAATGAAAGGAATAACTTTTTTTTTTTTTTTTTTTTGTCCCAGGGATTGAACCCATGGGCACTTAACCACTAAGCCATATCCCTAGTCCTTTTCATTTTTTATTTTGAAACAAGGTCTTCTGAGTTGCTCCAGGTCTTGCTAATTTGCTGAGGCTGGTTTTGAGCTTGTGATCCTCCTGCCTCATCCCAAGCTGCTGGGATTACAGGTGAGCACCAACATGCTGGCCAAACAGAAGAACTTTAAAGATATGTCTCTTCAGAGCACTTAAGCCAAAATGAGCCATCAATTCTGGTTTACTTCGGCTGTTTTCAAAGTACCACAGCAGGGATTTCAAAGCACTGAACATCCCAATTTTGATGGTCATGAGCCATCTCAAGCCCAGGATTTCAAGTCAGCAGTGAGGAGATTTGCACACAACTTAAAGTTTACCTCCAGGTATTGGCATCAGGATCGAAAACTTCAATGGTCTTCAAGTATGTTGTGCCATCAAAACCTCCCACTGCCATCAGCTGTCCATTGACCACAGCCAGGCCCACCTACAGAACCGAAACACAGGGACTGCTGAAGCATCTAGACAATTACTAGGAAAATTTAGACTGGCTTTCACATAAATTTCTTTAGTTCTTTATGGTTTCACATTCTGGTTTATTTGAACACAGAGGAAAAAAGTTAACAAAAATCCATGAAATATGGGAACTATAAAATCATATATCCAATTATATAATATTTACACAAAGACCAAAACATACTTCTTAAATTTTAGAAGAAACATTTATTAGGAATAAGCTCGAACTCCAAACTGCTCTAACTTCCTCTGGTAATCACCCACTCTAATCCACTTTCTAAATTGCCACTAAAATTCTTTTTTGTGGTACTGGGAATTGAATTCAGGGGTGCTGTACCACATCTACAGTCCTCTGTATTTTGAGACAGGGTCTTGCTAAGTTGCTGAGGCTGGCCTTCAACTTGGGATCTTGCTGCCTCAGCCTCCTGAACCACTTGATTTACAAATGTGCGCCACCACACCCAGTTTCTTAGCAAGACCTTGTCTCAAAACAACAAAAAACAGGCTGGAGAAGTGGCTCAGTGGTTAAGTGCCCTTGGGTTCAATTTCTGATACTGGGAAAAAAAAAAGAAAAAAAAAAAGGAATTGAGCATGTTTTTCTAAAGTCCGCAGGGATTATTTTGTCTTAAAGTACTCCAAGAACACCAGGTGGGACAAGTGAGGCATAAAACAGGCATGCACCTGCAGGTCCCCTCCTTGTCATCCCTGCACAGTGCATTTCACGGATCAGAGTGCCTGGTTTTCAAAGCACAAAGCTCATGGCAGCTGGGCACTTACTCCACTGCGGCGGGATGTCATGGCCACCACTGGAGACCACTGGTTAGTTCTGGGGTTGTATCTCTCAGCACTGCTAAGCTCTGTAGTGTCATCTCTTCCTCCCACGGCATAGATCATGTCCTGATACACTGCACAGCCCAGGTGCTTCCTCCGGGTCCCCATGGGGGCTATGGTGTGCCACCTGTTTTCCTGAGGATTGTAGCGCTCCACTGCAGGGAAAAGAAAGACTGAGAAGTGACCATTCAGTCACTTCCTCTAACCGCACGTTTTCCTCACAGCCACCGAAACTGTGACAACACATATTTCCATAAACAATCTGAGTTTTGCTTCTGAGAAGGACTTGTGGACCTTTGGACAATCACATCTACTCTCCTCGGGGACTAGTTTCTTCAAGGTGTGTTCCCGTGAAGGGCATGTGTTGGAGCCAGGAAACTTGAGCTCTAGTCTGGCTACTTAGCTATAGGACCTCAGCCTTCTCACCTTTACACGAGGGGCTGCATTCCAATCTGTAAGTGCCATTCAGGACTAATAATTTAATTCATTGTCACACAACCTTCCTTGCTTACAGCCTAGTATAGTTTCAGCCACTGCAGAGAAGATATGAGTGCCACTGACCATATCCTCAGGCAAAGGCACCCATTATCTCTAAATAGAGAGGACCAACAAAATAATCATTCTCACCCTAAAATTTTATTTATTTTCAGATTGTAATATTCTTTTTTTCTTTCTTTTGTTCTCTCTTTTTTAAAAAGTAGTGATTGTAGTGATCGTGGGGGGAAAAGAAAAAATTATTCACAAAGTAGTTCTTTTATTCATTATAAATTTCTAGCAGCTTGTAGAGCTGAGAAGAAGAGAACATTTTGGGAATGAACTAGAAATATGGTTGCAGAAGGAGCTGAAAGTTGCATCCTCCTAGGAGCAAAAGACAACATTTTCCTAATAAACTGCAGTATAACCTGGACTTTTTATATTTTGTAGGGGGGAGTTTCCTCAGGAAAATGTGCTGTTTTGGGGGAACCAGATGGCTTTGGGAGGGACTAACCTGTGTTGAGTGGAGATGTCCCATCGGAGCCACCTACAGCATATAAGAACCCTCCCAACACAGCCACAGCCACGCCCAGTCTTCTGGTGCTCATTGATGCCACCCGAGTCCACTTGTTCTCCTTTGGATCATACCTGTGGTGAGAGACACTAGATGTATGCACATTTTCTGTGAGTGAAGCCTTTTCCATAAGGTCTGAAATTACACTAAGATATACTGAATACTTAAATTTGCCAGTTAAAAAGAAACAATCTCTCTCCCTCCCTCCCTCTCTCACACACACACACACACACATGAATTCCATTTACTCTTAGAAAGGAAAGAAACTTTGCCATTTGTGACAATATGGTTGGACCCCGAGGAAATTATGTCATGTGAAATAAGTTAGGGATAAATAATAAATTCTACACAAGTTTACTTATATGTGGAATCTAAAAGAAAGTCTAACTCAGAAGCAGAGAGAATGGGCTCCACTCTTCACTGGGCTGGGTGGGAGTTGGGAGCACTGGCAAGATGCTGGTCAAAGGACCAAGTTCAGGAATTTCAAGATTTCAGGCATAAGGTTCAAGAGACCTAATGTACAACATGGTGACCATGATTCATAACAATATACTGTGTACTTGAAAACTGCTGTGAGAGATTTTAAGTGCATTCATCACAAAAATGGCAAGTATGTGAGGTAATACCTATGCAACTCAGCTTAGCTTTCCTACACGGAGGACGTATTTCAAATCATTATGTGTTCACCACAAACATATATACTTTGTCAACTAAAATAAATTTAAAGTCCTTTTTTTTTTCTATCTTTCAACTTTCTAGACTTTAAGATCTATTAAAAATACTTTCCTGAAAGTGTATGGGAATCTACCAAATAGTGGATCCCCTAGTGTCCTAAATTTAGCTGTTTAACTGTTTCTTCTAAAGAGTTCCATGTGACCTTTAAAAAAAAATAACAATGACTTAAAAAAATCACCTCTCAACAATATTGAGGCAAGACACCCCATCCTGTCCACCCACAGCATAGAGGAAGCCTCCGAGGACAGCAACACCCACACTTGTCCTGCAGGTGCTTGTAGGGGCCACATCACTGCTCCATTGGTTTGTTTTGGGATCATATCTGCAAAGATCACAACAAGGGCAGAGTTTCTGTTACATATTAGAAACGTGGCTGTGTTTACATAGCTCAAATCAAAGGATTTAGATATTCTTTCCCCCAAATATGGGCTGATTAATAACTGAAGCGTTTGAAAATCTAATTTATATTTTTATTTCTGAAAATCATTTTTACTTAAACAAGTTACACATGAATATATTTTCTTTTTTTAAAAGTCAGAATGTTATTGATCCCCTCCAAGTTCCACCAGAAATCTGGTCTCTCCATTTTGATGTGGCACACATCCTTTAAGACTTTCCAGTAAAGTTCTTTTAAATAGGCAAATATGTACCCACATATTTATGTATAATTATAAATATGTACCACATACTACTCCCTCAAACCTGACAATATCATCTATACCTCTAGAACTTGATATGCTATAGTATTTCATAGATGTATTATGGAAATATAAAAAAAAATCACAATAAATCAACACAGAATGAAAAAAGATGTGTGAAGACGAGAAGCTATTCAAATACACATTTCCAATGTGCCAGGCATTGTGATATATGGGAAAAGACATTTCAACAAGCAATTATAGCATAATGTGATATGTACAAACATATTCAAAATACTTATGAAAGGGCTGCAGTGGTGGCTCAGTGGTAGAACACTTGCCTGGCATGTGTGAGGACCTGGGTTCAAACCCCAGCACCACATACACAACTAAGTGTCAGAGAAACAGAAGCCAGATGAAAAAATAAATAAATTTGATTCTTTCACACTCTCCTCTCTTTAAAAAAAAAAAAAGCTTATGAAAGAGCAGAGGAATGAGTAACTCTACTGTAGAGTCAGAGAAAGATTTATGGAGGAAGTAAGAGTTGAATTTGGAAGGATTTCTAAGTCTTAACACGGCAGAGATTTTTCTAGGGAAGAAGGGATAGCAAGTATATGCATAGGAAAAGAGGTATGAAAAATATAGCATGTCCACAGGACTGAAGGAATGTGGGTCTCAGTAACATGTTCAGAGAACGGTGGTGGCCAATGAAAGCCTTGAAAAGTAGGTGAAGATAGGGTCTTTGAGGTCTTGTATGTCGTGCTAAGTGGTCTAGGTTGCTAACAGGTGCCAGAGATGTAATACTCAGTCACATCTTTTTAACATCTCAAATGTAATTATAGGACTAGCAGAGAAAAGATTTCAAATTAACCTCACTCACCTTTCAACACTATTGAGGTAGGAGGATCCATCGTGGCCTCCTACCGCATATAACAGGTCGTCAAGAACACTGACGCCCACTCCACATCGCCTTTTGCTCATTGAAGCTACCATTCGCCATTCGTTGGTCTGTGGATCATATCGTTCAACACTGGAAATGGCATCTCCACTGCACCAACCCCCAACTGGGAAGTAACAGAGATGGTTAAGAGAGTACTTGTCCTGAAGACACAGTACATCCCTCGATGCTACACTCAGTGACCTAACACATGCACTAACCAAATGTCTCTTGAAGCAGGCTAAAATGTAAGTTACAGCTACCAGAAATAGTTGGCTCAGACCTTGATCTTATATTTCCACTCTCTACAACTGTGAGAAAATAAATTTCTTCTTGTTGAAATTACCCAGTTTATGGTATTTTCTAATGGGAGACATATCAATACAGTAGGTAGTGTTCAGAATAATAGTTTCAAACTGAGTTCCATTAAGCATCTCTGAATGACTCCTGAAAAAAAGTATAATCATGGAAGGTAAGCTTAATTTACTTTTTTAATTTTAGTACTGGAGTACTGGTTAAGGACACTTAACCACTGTGCCACAACCCTAGTTCTTTTTATTTTTTATTTTGAGACAGGTTCTTTCTAAGTTTCTTAGGGCCATAATAAATTACTGAGTCTGATCGTCAATTTGAGATCTCTTGCCTTGTCCTCCCATGTTGCTGGGATTAGAGGCATGTGCCACCATGTCTGGGCTAGTATTCCCCCCCTCCCCAAATCACCTCTATTTTAATCTAAAATAAGCACTAGATTATTTTTATCTTATTTATTTAATTTTTTTAAAGAGAGAGGGAGAAAGTAAGAGAGAGAATCAATTTTAATTATTTTGTCATCTGGCCTTGCTCCAACACTTAGTTGTGTATGTGGTGCTGGGGTTTGAACCTGGTTCCTCCTACATGCCAGGCAAGCACTCCAACTGCTGAGCCACTGCTCCAACCCCTATTATTCATTTTTTAATTGGTCTTTTATAGATATATATTACATAAGAATATACAATGACATAATTATAAAAGCACAGAATTTAACCTGTTCTAATTCAGTCCCCAGTTTTTTTTCCTTCTCTTCCTTTCCTCCTAGATTTTTTTTTTTCCTTTTTAAAAAGAGAGAGAAGGGGAGAGAGAGAGGAAAGGGTAGGAGGGAAGGAGAGAGAATCAATTTTATTTAGTTTTTCATGTGGTTTTTGTTGCTCTGAAACTTCATTGTGTACCAGGTGCTGGGGTTTGAACCTTGCGTACTTGCGCATACCAGGCAAGTGCTGTTAACTGCTGAGCCACTGCTCCAGGCCCCCACTGTTATCTTTTAAAATACTTGACAACAGGATAAATACTGACATTTTAATGAAATCATGCAGTATAACTTATTCTAATTCAGTCCCCAGTATTTCCCCTCCCCTCTCATGTTTTCTTCTCTCTTAAAGAGCTAGATTCTTAAAAAATGAAGCATAAAGGTATTGTAACCTCAAAACATTAAAAATTACTGGTTTCTAGGTTCTCAAGTAAATTCCTAAGCCATACTACAAAGGGACTAATGTTCCTAACCATCTTCCACATAATTTAAAAGTTCAATTTATTTCAAATCTCAATGTGATATACAAATTTTATTTTATTATGGTTTCATTCATTTATTTTCCTAAGAGTTCAGTAGTTTTACAATCATAAATGTGTATAAAGTAACAAAGATATGCATTTGATCATAAGCCATAGTTAACCCCACATTGCCCACACCCCAGTCTTTTGATTCTTCTATGTTGTGCCTCTAACAAATACAATCGACTACATATATATGTATAGGATTATGATTTTTATAGAATTAAATGACTGCATGCATAATATTTGACTTCTCAGGGGGGTAAAAGAGTATGCTACATTGTTGGTTGTCTCCCTAGAGTCCTCCCTATCTTCCATCCCTCCCCATCCGCCTGTCTTCCCCCACCCCACATGTCTATGGTTCCCCTAGATTATATGTTGCTATGTCCTTGATGAGTGCAATACATAAGTCTGACTACCTTTCACCCAAGTCTGGGTTTAGCTCCAGCCTCTACAAATAAGGGAAAACATTCAACACTTGACTCGCTGGGCTTGGCTGACTTCGCTTAACATGATTTCTTCCATTGCCATCCATTTACCTTCAAAGGCCGCAATATTGTTGTTTCTAATAGGTGAGTAGAACTCCATTGTGTATATATACCAGAGCTTTTGGATCCACTTATCCAGTGAGCGGCATCTGGGTTGATTCCATAACTTAGCTATTATAAATTGAGCTGCTATAAACATTGATTTTGCTGTGTCAATGTAATATGCTAACTCTAACTCCTCCAGGAAAATACGCAGAAGCGGAATAGCTGGGTTGTCTGGTAAATCCATCCCTAATTCTTGAGGAAACATCCCTAATTTTTTTTTGCTGGCAGTCTGCACTTCCACCAACTGTGTACTAGTGTTCCTATCTTCCCGCAACACCTCCAGCACCTGTTGTTGTTTATATTTTTCATCTTTTCCAATCTAACTGGAGTGAGGTGAATCTTAATGTACTTTTAATTTGCATTTCTTTGATTACGGGTGATTTAGAGCTCTTTCTCATGTATTCGTTGGCTTCCTCTATTTCCTCTCGAAAAGTTTTTGTTTAGCTTTCTGGCCCACTGATTGGATAGTGTGTGTGTGTGTGTGTGTGTGTGTGTGTGCGTGCGCACACGTATGTGTGTTTTGACAGGGACTGTGAGGGAGAGAGAGAATCAATTTTTATTCAGTTCTTCATGTGGCTTTCGTTGCTCAGACACTTAGTTGTATACATGGTGCACTAATGCATGCTGGGGAAGCACCACAAACACCCAGCCACCCCTCCAGCCCCGATTGTTTGTGTTTTTGATTTGACGTTTTTTGAGTACTTTGTAAATTTGGATATTAGTCCCCTGTCGGAGGAATCGCAGGCCATGATTATCTCCCATTCTGTAGGTTGTCTCTTGA
>PVKS010024620.1:0-30843 GCA_004027875.1 Aplodontia rufa | reverse complement strand
GGATGTAGACCCTGGCCAGTGAGAAAGTTGGTCTAGTATCATGTGTTAAATCCAGATAAAGTGTAATGTTATACAACATAATACTTTTTTAGGGATATTATGGGAAGGGGAAGGGAGGGATAAGGGTAGGTAATTGGGGGGGGGCACTCCTGGGGGTAATTCTAACATCCAGAATCTATACACATTTTATATTATTTTGTAAGAAACTTGTATGGTTGTTCTATAATAAATCTCTCAATAAAAAAGTTAAAAAATAAAAAAGAGAAGAGAACTAATAGGTGTTTTATTAACAAAGAAGAACATTCTGGTTTTAATCTTCTTTACTTCACATAGATGGCATTTAAGTGAGTCTCTGCTCTTGTAAAGCCACATCTCCTTATTTTAGGTAGAAATAACCAAAATGCATATTCATAGTTCGTTCAAACCCATTTACTTAACTACTAGCTGGAGATTTAGCTACTGCAAAATTGCCTTCACTATATTGGGCATAGATAAGACCTAAAAGTATATGAAAAACAGGTGTCTGGGGATTGTAAGTGAACACAGACACATAAACATATATTGAAAAAAAAGTGATGATTATAGTAATGAAATTATATTCAAATGTTGGGTGGGCAAGGACTAAATGTCCATAGAAACTGGGAGAGTCAGAAACAAATTGAGATATGAACCCCAAATCAAAACAGAATAATTATTAAATGTATTTATAAGAGCGTTGTGATAAACTGTTAGACTTTGATGATTAAAGACCTTACAGATATTATCTTATTTAATCTTCACCCAAAGTCTTGTTGTGAAAAAGGAAAATTATATAAGATAGAAAGAAGGACTTGTGTTCTATTGAATTTATAAACTCTTATGTTTTTAATCAAGAAGGCAATTAGAGTCACAGAGTAAAATGTTTTATTTGCTTATATTTCATTCTGCTGTTTATTTTTAATCTTGGAAGTAATGCAATATTATTGAATTGTCTGCTGAGAGAAGTTAGTCAACCCAGAGAGTCAAGGGTCAAATGTTTTCCCTCATTTGTGTAGGCTACAGCTAAACCCAGGCTTGGGTGAAAATGTAGTCAAACTCATGTATTTGACCCACCAAGGGCACAGCAACACATAATCTAAGGGAAATAAGGATTGTAGTGGGGGAGGGTAGAGGGAAGAGGAGGGGGGATAGGAGAGGGAGGGAAGATAGGAAAAAATCTAGGGAGACAATCAACAATGTAACATATTCTTTCACCTCCCCAGAAGTCAAAAGTCAAATAATACTTATGCAATAATTTAATTCATGAAAAGTCACAATTATATATATATATACATACAGAAATATATATGGGCATTATTATATGTTACAGGGGCAAAATATAGAAGAATCAAGAGACTGGGGTGTGGGCAATGTGGAGGTAACTATGGTTTAGGATCAAAAGCATATCATATTGTTACTTTATAAACATTTATGATGGTACAACAACTTGACTCCTTAACAAAAAATAAAATAAAAATTAAGTTCCTGGCTTATTTTCTAACATAAAAAAATTATTGAATTGTAATATGTAGAGCAGCAACATAATCAGATTTATTTTAAAAAATAATTCTAAAAATTAGCAGGATTTCCTAGTTCACCCATGAGATAAGTAAAAGTGAAAAAAACAAGAATGATGATATCAAGCATTGGCAAGGATCTGAAGTAAAAGTGGCTTTCAAACAGCGCTAAGGAATATTACCTGCAGCAGCCAATTTGGACAGCAATTGGGTGTGGCACTTAGTAAGCAGAAGATGTCTATACCTTATGGACCACTGGTTTCTCATCTAAGTAAATATTCCAGAGTATATTGTGATTGTGATAGTAAATATTAGAAACAATCTAGTCATAGTCCTCATTGGAAGAACAATGAAAGTTCTCCATAAGTAAATAAATGTATATATAAAACATATAACAATGAGTTATAAGACACAAAGCAACTTCATTATCTGCATATAAAACCACATAAAGAGAAAACTAAAAATATGGCAAAAAATAATTATTGCCAAAGTGAAACAGGCAAAGGAATGAAACATGGGATGACATTAAATACTACCTCAATTAAATTTATAACATATTTCATAAATTAAAAAACTGAACAAGCATAAAAATATGCAATTATGACATATTTAAAATTTTCTTCAAATAAATGCAATTATTAATTTTGAAATAAAAATAACTAATCCTGGGAGTTGAGAACCTAGATGTTTATCATAGCAACCTTTTAATATTTATATATCAAAGAAGAACTACATGTAACTATGCTGTAAGAAGAACAAAATTCCAAATAGTTGAACTATTTGACTATCACAATTTTCATCCAACAGATAATGCGTGAGTGAAATAAAGTACCAGTAGTGAGAAGACAGTAACAGAAGGTGAAGCAAATGGAGCTTTCATTGACTGAAATAAGTCATAAAGAGTAGAAACAAGGTTTGAGGGAGGGGGTCTGGAATTTCAGTTTGAGCAGTGATGCATTTTATCTGCACCAAGTTATTCAAATGAGATACAAAAAAGATATAAAGCATTATACTATAGAGAAAATTGAGCTACATAATTAATAGTCATGAGGATAAATGGCTAATGTAACCCAAGGAGAGTATAGAGACAGGGAACAAAGGTGGGCTTAATAGATAATTATAGGGAAGAAACCATTTAGATAAAGGAAAAAAAAACAGATAGAAATACTATGTGCATGTGTTTATAGAATTGATGTATAATTCAGTAGTTAAGGAAAGTACTGAAAGAAATGATCCACTATGTCAATTGCTATAAAAGATAACATATTCAACAACAATAACAAAAAAGAAATTCTAGTCTTCATTTATTGATACATTTTTAATTAAAAATTGATGTTAGAGCTTATCAAATAATTTTATGAATCTTTGGAGATAATTCTATGGTTAATTCTCTTTAGTCTATTAATATGAGAAATATATGGATGACATTTTTTAGATGCTTAAATAACAAAATTTTTGAAATGTTTCCACTTAATTATATGCTATACTTTTTATATTTTTGAATTTAATTCGCTAAAAATTTGTTATGTGAATATTTATCAGTAAGTATGTTTCTTATGAAAATTTAGGATTTCGGTTTGTTTCGTTATTTTTTTTTATATTTTTATACCAAGGTGGTATTGCCTTGTAGAATTGTTTCAGAAGCATCCTGGAATCCCAGCTCCCTTGCCACTCATGGACACAGTACAGGACTCTCCCTATAATTTATAAGACTCTGCCTATAAATTATATCCAGGCAGTACCTAGAGAGTCATACCTTATTTATTTTGTACTTTTCAAGTATCACCTGAGATGCCCTTCAACTCCTGGTGTCTAGATATTAAAAGCCATTATCTCGTATATTTCTTTTTCTGGTTTCTTATTTTTTTTCAGTTGGGTAGATAATTTGCTCCCTCCTACCACACCTCACCTAAAAGTATATGTCATCTGTTTATTGTTGCCCATCTAACTAGAAGTCAAGAAAGCCATTATCCTTTGCCCGTAGCTAAGAGACATTTTGATGTCTTTATCTCCATCTAGATACTGTTGATCCTGTTTCTCTGGGGAACCATAATTAACGCACACACACACAAAAGTAAACTTTCTTGTTTATGTACCTATTCAAATAGTTTCACAGCTTTTCCATTTCCTATTAAGCCATGTCTAACAGATTCAGTTCAGCATCCAAGCTCTTTGAAATTTGACCCATCATATCAGCCTTTATATCCCGGTACTTCTTTAAGTATTGAAGCTATTTTCTAACCAACCCTTATTTTCCACCTGCCCTTTCTTGAATAATATCTTTTTCCCCTCATCTTGGGTATCAATCTTAAGTTTTCTCCTCTGACATTTCTGCTTGTTAATTTCTATCACGTCCTCAGTGAAGCCTTTTCTTACAGTTTTTCCCATATTCTCTTTTACTCTAATCCTTTCCACTGCATTTTTAAGTCTTTTGTGTGTTTATGATATTCTGACTATTATTATGTCTATACTGGACTATAAACTCCTTCATAGCATTCCCTTTTATTTATTATCCATCAATTCCCTAACAAACTGTGCTGTACTTAACATGTACTCAAATGTTTATTGATTTACATTTGATTTTAATATCAGGTTTACAATATAATCTTTTTTCCCCAGTATAAAATTTACTGGAGGTTTTCATTCTCATAAATATTGTGTCTTTTGCAATTACACTGAGTTGAATAGCTAATGTGTTTTTTCATTCCCTAAAGTAAGGGTATTTTAAAATAACAATGAAACCTCCAGTGCAAGTATCATTATTGAGTTTCTTCAGAGGTAGAAATTATAATAAGAGGTTTGCCACATAAATTTCAACTTATACTAAGCTGCCAAGAGGCAGCAAGGAACACAAGTTGTCTTCAAAGCTAAGAAAGCCTTCAAATTTTCAGTGCTTCTTAGAATTCATATCTCTTTTAAAAATGATCTGTTAAGCAACTAGTTTTGTCCTGCAAGCATATTAAATAATAATGAAATTCTGTTTGTGTATTTTTAATCCCATAAAGTTTGTATTATATTAATGCAAAGTTCAATAGGAAGCACTGTACCTTTTATAATTTTCATAACATAATTATGTACCTAGTAGAGTTAGAGGGCATGTTTAAAAAAACTATCTAAATATAATAAGTGTGAAGCTAGTCAGAATATTTATTTTCATGTACAATCCTTTTTGGTTTCCTATTCGCCTCAATTGAGCAAGATGACAAATGTAATTCTTAGCTGCTATCTTTATTGTTATGTTTATTATTTTTATTTTATAAAAATTTATTAAATATATTATGATTTATTTATTTTTTATGCCTTGGTCTATTTCTAACATATTGTTTTATAAGTCGTGAACATACATGTCAATTTTAGTGTTTCTTATGGAAAAAATATCTGAGTGTTTATAGGATGAATTGAAGAGTCAAGGTCCTATAAAAGAGAGGAGTGAATACGTAGTCATTTCTTCCAGTCAGCACCTCTCCTGAGATAAGATTTATGCCATTCTATTTCCAACTTAATAGCTATTTTGGTCATGGGAATGGACGAATATTGTGTCTTTTTCAGTTCCCATTACAATTTCTGTGATGAGAATATGGTACAGAAATGTTAATGTTTTATATATTTCTGACAGTAGTAATGTACAATTCTATTTTGACCTTTCCAATATGATACAGATCAATTGACTGGGCACTTTATTTCTTTCTTTGTCTAGTACTGTAATAGTCTATTAGGAAAAAGGGCAAAATGATCAATCAATCAAAGTTTCTAAAGTGTTGGCTAATGGTCCCCCAATTTTGTCTAAAGTAGGCACACGTTCACTGTTTCAATACACCCATAAGTATGTTCATTTGAGCACAGGCATTCATAAATCATTAGACAGTTTTCTTCTTAATTATACTTTCATTTAATATCTTATCTCATGATTTTCATTGCCAGCTACAGATTTTGAGAAAAAAGAAAGAAAATTATGGCTTTTAGTTCTCAGTTTTTAGAAATTTGTCATGCCTTTTTTTTTCTTTTAGAAAATAGAATAATTTCTCTAGGTATTTTAAACCAAGTAGCAAGGTCTCTAGTTGATATTTCAAAATAATGAAATGCCTTAAAGTTTCTACACGCACATGCACAAGGTGGTTGACTAGGTATTCAAACATATAATTTCAAATTATTTATTTATGATAATGCAGTCAAGGAGGAAAGAACAATTTGAGTCTCTGTCCTTCCAAAAGTCATGCTACAACTGAATAGTTTATACTGACTGATTCTTAATGTTTTCCATATAAAAGTATCTTTATTTTGAAAGCCAAGCACATTTCACTCCAAAACTCTACTTTCCAAGAGATATCAAAATCACTGCCTTAAGAAGGGCAGAGATGTCTAATAAGTGGTGTCCTAAGATCTCTCTGCTCACAGCTAAGGAAATCAATTAATAGCAATACAGTGATTAACAGCACAGCAGGCTGGGTTCCCAGAGTCAATAATTTTCATTTTCACCGCTGCAGGGATATCATAAAAGAAATACAATTTGTTATCTTGAAGTTAAAATTAGTGTTTTTGCCACCTATTGGCAGCTTCAAAGACACTGCAAATCATCGAGGGTCACTGCTTATATAGTTTAGGTGAACATTAGAGTTTTGATTTCCAGTGTGAACATATTATTTGAACATTTGGAAGAAAAAAATATAGTGGACACTTCTTTCCAAAGTGGAATCAACAGGTATAATTAAACCTTATTATTTTTGAAAGACTTCTCATGGCTTGAAGCACTATAGACATAAATAGCTTCAATCATTCCTTTCTGTTTCCTGGTTATCTTTACTGTCCACTCAACTATAAGGTACCTTATTAGAGAAGAGAGGAAAAAGAAGGCAATTACAAGCTAACACCTGCTTGTGTTCGTATGGAAATATATAGTACAATTAAACACTGAAGAAACATCCATAACTACAACTGTGGAGACTCTCTGAATTTTCTCAAGATAAAATATGGAAATTACCTTGATAACTTTACCATGCCAACTGCATACAATAGCCATTCAAGGCAATTAATCCCCTCCTTACATTTCTGCTACTCTTGTCTTATACATTCAGCAAATACCTGTCCAGTTCTTACTTATTGATAGCATTCTGTCTTGAATTTCATGCCTCTAGTATTAATCCCAGCAGTGACATTCACCACAGTGGCCTTATATCAATTTATTGCCTAAATACACAGGATTTGAAGAGCTTCCTATGATGTTATGGTTTGGATCCATAAACATTACTGTCCTCACATATTTCTCAAAGAAATGGCCACTAACTTTAACTTAATAGAATCTTCTTCTTTTTTTTTTCTTTTCTTGCCTGGAGAACACTCTAAATTACTTAAAATACCCATAAATAGCATGTGTTAGACACATTCTTTACAAAACTTGATCCTTATGCCTGACCTGTTTTTACCTTCTTGCTAACTAGATAAGTATACTCTGTCTGCTTGGCCTACCAGTCTACTGTGTGCTTCCATAACAGCTTGTTTACTTCTACCACTTGTATAGCATTTCACTTTTATTTTAAGTAAACCTTTTAGTTTGAGATCATTATAGCTTCATGTACAATGGTAAGAAATAATGCCCAAAGACCCCATGTACTTTTTATCCAATTTCCCTTTATAATAAATTATTTAAAAATATAGCACAACATTTAAATTATGGTATTGACGTTGATACACAATCCATCTACCCAGATTTGCTTTTACTCTCTGTGTGTCTGTATTTATTTAGTTCCATGCAGTCTCAGTACATGTGTAGGTTGGTGTATCCACCACAGGCAGAATACAGAACTGTCCCACAACCAGATTTCATCAGGTGTCTTTATAAACAGCATCCTACCCTCTCCTTCCCAAATCACCCAATCTGCTCCATGCCTGACATCTACAACATGAACTGCTCACTTTTATATTTTTTTACTTCAAGAATGTTACAACAATGATGTCTTTCAGCTTAAAATCTATTGTTTATTCCACTTAGCAGTGAAAAAGATAAAAGAAAGCATAAATTAATTAGAAAATTCAGTATAAAAAGTATTTAAGTTCTCCCCAACTTGATAGATAAAATGATTGAAATTCCTATCAAAAATTCAGCAAAATTTTAATAGACATAGACAAAGATTCTAAAATTTACATTAAAAGTTATAGGTCCTTGGGGCTGGCACGGTGGCTCAGCAGTGCAAGGATGTGCAAGTTCAAACCCGAGCATGTGCAAGGATGCAAGTTCAAACCCGAGTACCACATACAACTAAATGTTGGAGTAATGAAAACCACATGAAAAAGAAACTAAATAAAATTGATTCTTTCTCATGCTCTCTCTCTCTCTCTCCCTCTATCCTTAAAAAAAAAAAGTTATAGGCCTTATTGTTGAATCATATATATGTACAAAAATGCAACAACAAATCCCACTATTGCATATAATTATTAAACACCAGTAAATAAATGGAAAAGATACTCATGAACAGATGAGATGGACATGGTGGAAAGAATAATTCTACCTGATATGAAAGCTTGCTACATAGCTACAGGAATCAAGACAGAGTGATATTGGCAGACGGTTAGACACATAGACCAAAGATACACAATAGGGTACCAAAATTGAATCTACAAAGGTGTCATATTTATTATTTTTTTAAAGAGGGAAAGGGAGTGTGTGTGTGTGTGTGTGTGTGTGTGTGTGTGAGAGAGAGAGAGAGAGAGAGAGAGAGGGAAAGAGAATTAATTTTATTTATTTGTTTTTCATCTGATTCTGGTTTCTCTGACAGCTAGTTGTGCACATGGTACTGGGGTTCAAACTCAGGTCCTCCTCCCACATGCCAGGCAAGCACTCTGACTGCTGACCCAAAACTCCAGCCCTGTCCAAATTATTTTTAACAAATATCAAAAGAATTTGATGAAATATAGACTTTTCAACAAATAATGTGAACAACTGAGCAGCCATAGAAAAAAACAAAATGTTCTAAATTTAACAGACATAAAAATTAGCCAAACCTAGAAACTCAAGGGCTGAATGTTTTCTCTCATATGTGGAAGCCAGAGTACAATATAGGAAAGAGTGAGAGAACAATCACTGTGAAGAATAGACTCATCAAACATGGATTACCAATTGAACTGGGAGCAACCTTGCAGATTAGGGATGGAGGAATGGTGAGGGGGAGGGGTTGAGGATGGGGAGGACAAAGGGGGATATATGATGTGTGCATTTATTTAAGTGTAACAACAAATCCCTTCAATATGTAAAACTATAACAAAAATATCTTTAAAAATGATCAGGTTGAGATGGACATGGACTTAAATGTAAAACATAAAACAATAAAAGTTTTGAGGAAAAAAATCTAGCAGAAAATCTGGAGAATATAGGGCCAGGAAAAGTTCTAAGACTTGACACTCAAAGGATTTAAATTATTTTTACTGTTTTCTCTGCTGGCTAATGAGTCATTGATAGCAGGTAATGATAGCAAGCAACATAGTCATCTTTGTAGAACCAATGCCTGTGACCGTGCTTGCACACCTCTAACCTTCTTAGCTGGCTTTTATCTCTAAACTATAACCAATAGTCATTCCTTGGCAGCTTGTACTATTATTTTGTTTTTTGGCTATTAGCATCATAATTATTTATAGTGATTTCCAAACTAAAGAACAAACTATGGGCATGCAATATTATTCATTTAAAATTTTGGATTTTTTAATTCCTCAACAGTAGACTGAATAATGTACTGTGAAATGACTTTTGGTGCTCTCATATGCCCAGGTCTTCCTCAGGCAATTCAGAGGTATCACTTGGCACCCTTTTAATAAAGATAACCACATGGTTGGGGCAGAAGGCACGAATTTTGCCCATGGGGACAATTGGAAAGAATGAAGATAACTGAGACAGGCCTCACTTTGCTTGAAAGGAATGGGTAAGCCACAGTATCCCAACACTCAGCTTTGAATATGCTTCCACTTGAGATAACAATGCTTCTACCGTTTCCCTCCAATAGTTCTCATGTGTGGACTCCAGGAATTATACTCACTGCTGCTCAGTTGTCATTGAGCAAGGTGAGTTTCTAATCCATAGGGAAGTCTTTTGACAGCATATGTTGCTATATGGTGTTTAATTGTCAAGTTGAGTGATGAATTATTCTATGTCTTGCCTAACTCTTATTTCTAAGTCTTTGTGCATGCTATTCCTTCCCTCTGGAAAGTTCCACTTTCAAGCATTCTCATCTCTTCTTCATCTATCCAAATCTGTCATCTTCCATGATTCATGTCATGACCACATGTTACGAGAGGTCTTCCCTGAAGCATTCCAATTCAAATGTGCTGCCCTTCTGCCTTCTGCATCTCTCAGCATCTTACACTGCATAGGCTACTTATATGGTGCTTAATTTCTCATATTTAGTCTTTAATTGTCTAGTAAACTCCATAAGATTGGGATTATTGATAAGTTTAATAAATTTTGAATGTTCAGTATTCTGATTGAAGATATCTATATTTATATCCATACAGATAAAGATATGCATGTGTGTTTATACTCACACAAATATGTACGTATATAAATTCTTTAAATTGGTATGTTATTAAATTGATTTTGTTGAAAGTTTCTATCAGTAACTTTGATTCAGACATCTAAACATTTGGTTTTGCTTATAATAATCATTGTGATATAATGCTATAGCATAGAACATTGTTGGAAAGGATTATGAGTGTGTGTGTGTGTGTGTGTGTGTGTGTGTGTGTATGTGTATGATCTAACTCTTTAGAAGTTTGACCCTAAAAAGCCTCATAGAACTTGTTGTGCACTGAAGATAGTGTTTTTGGTAGCTTTGATAAATCATGAAATGTGTGATTTTGCACTTCGAATGATTACTGTGATTCACACATATTTGAATTCATGCTGATGCTCTGTGCTAAATTCAGTTAGATGCCAAGATTTAGAATTTGGGTGCATCCACAATATTTTTCCCTTTTCTGTTTATCTGCTTGTTGTGATTGGTGATTACCAGCAGCTGCTATGCACATTCACTGATAATAGGAGACATTTAGTGTTCTGTTTTCCAGTTTCTCTTGCTTCAAACCCTCCATGATAATCAGCTTATCTGCATTTGGCCTTGAAATGATAAGATTATCTTTACCCCTATGAGTTTAGTACTTCCATCATGGATACAAATCCTTATGATTGGGCACACAGAGATGTTGGCTGCAGAGCACACAAAACTAGTCCTCATTCTAGCTCTGCAACAGTAATTGGGCCACATCCCAGGTAGAAAATATTTACAGAGTGTGATGAACAAATGTGTTTATTTGCATAGCCCCTCATGTTGACTGGTCCCTAGGCTTGGAGGACTGTTTCTTACTAGTGCTTCTGAGGGGGCCCAATCTTCAGCCAAAACTCTATAGAGAGGTACCCAATGACCCCCATATTTGGAGATTTGTATGAGTGTGAGGTTACCAAGAACATCACAGAGATATTTAACAGATATTCTTATTTGCTTAGCTCATTCACAGTATGGAATTCAGGCGGGAATATTTGGAAGCAGAGACTGCAAACCAACATTCTCTGTTTCAGTTCATTGGCCTGTCATATATCTTGTGTGCTAGGTTAGATAATACAACAGAAGTTAAGACAGAATAAGACAAATTCATTGATTTAGAATGATGATCTTCATTCATCTTAAAGACTACAGAGTTTTTAGCAGAATTCATATAATTTGGTGAAGAAACATGAAAATTCATTCCACCACACTCACTTTTTAGCAATTTTTATATTCAATTAGCATGTCAGGGGCATTTTCTCAGTAATCTGGAATACATTAAACACCTCTAAAGCAGTCTTTGATTAACTATAGGTGAATTTCATTCCATCAGTTTCATCTGAAGGAAGGAGACTTAGAGTTTCTTGACAGGAGAATGATAAGTATGGGTTCCTAGAATTTGCTGCCTCTGGGAGGCTTTCCTACACCTGCTACCCAGGTTAAACTCACACCAAATAAACCATATGCATTTATAATGTGGTCCAAGAATCAATAGGAATTATAATTATTATTATTATTATTATTATTGTTATAGTTATTTTTTATGCTTACAGGTAATTCCAAAGAGTAGTCAAGCTTGAGAACCAACGATTAGCCAATCAGTATTATGTACAATATAATAATAGTCATCTCCTCTGGTGTGCTGGGATACACAAATCCTCTGTTCATCTCTGGCATACACACATTTATGGGGTTTTTTTTTTTCTTAGTACAGTTTGCTCCTATTGACTGTTGTGCTTGCAATATCATTGTACTTTCCCATTTCTGTTAAGATCAAAATATTTGCAAAATATTTTTTTCTGTTAAGGTCTAACTATATATAAAGTATTTTTCCTCAAGTTTCCCATCAATATGTCCTAATGCAATTTATGAAAACTCATGGTAGCTGCTTTGCTATCTTTAAGTGTTGGAGGCATTTTGTTCTGCTTCTCTAATGAAATTGGTTGGCCTAACAAAAACATCCATATTGCAATAATGAAAATGTGATATGACTTGTAAATATTAACTAATATGATAGAGGTACTGGAGCTCCAGAGGGACTGCATAGGATCAGCTATACAGCATTCAAGTTTCTTAGCATTCTCAATGAATGTTGCTTCCTGTGATGGCTTATTTTCATTTCCTAGCATCAATTCCATGAATAGAAATATCCCTAGATGAAATAAAAATTGCCATTTATCTCCCATTTTTCCTATCATAATTGTAGATTAATAGAAACATGCATTCATGTTGTGAAGGCAGATATATCATTGTTTGGAGGATCATTTTTGGACATATAATCTCGAGATGTGACTATTAGTGATCATATAGAAAATATTGAAGACAGTTTTTGTGTCCATACTTTTCTTGGTTTTACCTTGTAGTTGATTGCAATTGTTACCATTGTTGTTGAATCTGAAAAATACCCAGCACAATGAATGTTTGAGAGAAGTTCAAAGTGTAATGAAGTATAATTATCAAGAAACAGAGAGGACTCCCTTCTACTCCTCCAAAGTTTTACTCTCTCCTGAGATATAATCTCTTATAACAATCCAAATTCAGTGTGAATTGAAAATATACACAGTCATAAATACATATCCTTATATGTGTGTGTGTGTACATGCATGATTCTCTAGGTGTAAAATTTTATTTAGCGATATTGAGGGGAAATGATTTGTTTTTTCTCTATTCTCACAGTCATCCAATACAGCACAGAACACTCTGATATGAGATGTGTGGATGTTTTCCTGCATACTCCAAGCAAGCAATTCTGCAGCAGACATCAGCTAACTGGGTGTCCTCTCATTCAAAAATTCTAACACCATCTACCTGAAAACAGTGTTAAATCCCTTTACCTAGCTGGAGAGAATGTCAGATCCCACAGTTGGAGGGCTCAGTCCCACAGTCTTCCCCCACTTCAAATGTCAGTTGTAAGCAAGAGTTGTGACAAGTGACTCTGATCAACCAACTACATATCAAGATTCCCACAACCCCCTCTTTTAATTTGGTCCATTTGCTATAGTAGCTCAAAGAACTCAAGGAAACACATTTATCATTTTAACATAAAGGATATTACAAAAGATACATATGAACAACCAGATGGAAGATACGCATAGGGCAAGGTATGTAGGAAGGGTCACAGATCTTCTACACCCAGTCCAAGTCCAAGTGCACCAAACTCTACGAACCTCTCTATGAACCATTGTTCAAAAGTTTCTAGATTCAAGTCTTTCTGACATACATAGCTATGATTGATCAAATCATTGGTTATTGGTTATCAACTTAACATTCTCTCCTTGATGGTTGGGCATTCTGGCTTAAAATGGAGAAGTTCCAACATTTCAATCCTACCTTGGCCTTTTTGATGACCAACATCCTGAAGCTATCTAGGGCTGCCAGACAAGTGTCAACTCAGTAGCACATAAAAAAACTTTTTTTCACTTCAGAGATTTCATGAATATTAAGAGCAATGTGTCTAAGGAAATGGGTTCTAAAATCCAATAGTTTTTTGACAATATCAACATTCATTTTATAAATTGAATCATCATACATGAATCGCTCTGAAACTTGCTTCTTTCTAACAGTAATTTCCATGTCACTATTGTTTTTTCTATATTTGATTCTGTGAGGTGTAATTACATACAGTAAGAAGTACAGGTCAGTTTGACGACATTTGGCATGTGTAACACCAACTCCAAAACAAAATATTTTCCCTGTTCTGAATCACATTTCCATGCGCTATGTCGTTTAATTATGTACAATATTGGTTTGTATGGATATATTATAATTTTCTTATTATACTACTGTATGTATGTGCTGTTCCTATTTTATGCCTTATAGAAACTAGAATCAATATCAATGTGTATATACATGTTCAAGGCTTTTTAAGATAGTTACCCAGAAATACAAAGGCTCACCCAAAGCACTTGAACATATTTTATGTTCATAACAATATAAAAGTATCTTAAATGCATTGCTTTGGATAACAGGACTGCTTTTCCTTCCGATTATGGGAGAGCCTTGTAAATAGGAACAAATTGAGAATCACTTTCCTTGAGCTATGAGTATTATGCACATATAGTACAGCTGACTTTTCCTTCCCTCTATTACTTTTTCTTATTTATTGTGACAATCCAGATTCATGTTAAGCTCTGATCCCAATACCCATGAAATATATCTACACTGTTTTGAGTTTAGGTGCTAGTATAGAGGAAATCACAGCAATCTAGCCTCTCCTGTAATCACAAGTTGTTGATCTGCTTCTCAAGCAGTTCTTCAATTAAGTACACATGTAGTCTTCACATAGCTATCTTGGCTCATTCTAAACTCGGGATTTAGAATGAACTAAAATAGCTTCTAAGACAAAGCCTGACCTCACCTATGCAGGGTCCTCTATTTTTCCTGTTTATTGGTTTATTGTTTACTTTTTTCCCCAAATATGGTCTCCTTGGTTTTATCCTCTAGATGGTCTTCTAGATTGTTTTGATACATTTACTATTTCTCTTTTTATCACTATTTTAAATTTCTTTTCTGCTAATGCAAGGGAATTGAATTGAAAGTAGTGGGGCAGAAGAGAGGATGGATGTACCACCTAGAAGCAGAATCTATTCTCCCAACATTTGGAAAAAGACTTTGTTCTGCTGCCAAGAACACACTGACTTATATAGTTTCCATGACAAGTGGTAACCCATAATAGGTAAGTTATATCTCCTTACACCTTTATTCTCTTCTTGAAGTTAATAATCATTATACTACATTGCTCATCATTCTTTATCTTTAGCACAAAAATACAAAAATTTTTAAAAAGTGTAACACTATTTGATTTAAAGTATTTGCTAATAGTTTAGACTTTGAGAATTTTGGGGGTTTTGTATGTATATATGCATGTATATGTATATGAACATATATTTGGGATCAATTTCCTAGTGAGATGGTACCCGATTTACTTATTAATACAATTGATAATAGATGATTGATTCCATTAGTAGATTATGAGAATCCATACTACCTCTATCTGCCCTAAATAAAAATAGCTTCTGGATTCCTAGCAATATATGTAGGCACCATGACATATTTGATGCTAATCTTAATCCAAAATATGAAAAGAAAATTCTAGCATTCAAATCCCATTAAAATAGTCTCAAATGAGTTACAAGTTACACTAAACAAATACCAACTTAGGAGAAACACAATGGTGTTCCCTTCATACAAAGTTGTATTTCCTATTTTAAAATTTTATGTCAATCTAAATGATGTGCAAATTCATTTTTCAGGAAAATGAGCCTTAATTAAGGTCCTTTATGATATGAGTTCCCTCTGGATACTTCAGTATTTTCTCTAACAAAAGTAAGAATTTTTTGAGCTTTCTTTTTTCTTCCTTTTCTTTTGTGCTTGTTCATACAAAATGATAAAATGATAAGAAAGAAAGTAAATTTGCTTCAGCTTAGACAGTGAAAACCCTCAGGATTCCTTCATATGCAGAGCTCTAGACCAAAGACTGCCTAGGGCCTTAACCTTGAGTGTCCATGGCATAATATACACAGTTAGTAATTCAGAGCTCTTCCAGAACATCTTGGTAAATTTTTGTGACTTTAGAATCATGACTGGTATTAATAATTTTGCAATTAGGTGCAAAGATATTTTAATAATACACGGTACTATTGCTTATTAATAGGTTTTACTTTTTTAAATATTTAAAATTTTATGTGAAAAATTTTGATAACTGTGCTTCAGAAGAAAGCACTGAAGTCTAGCATAATTACATAAAATATACTGAAATACAAAAGAGAAAATTTTATGTCCAAATTAGATTTTTTTCTCAATATGGAATCATTATTTTACAGGTAAAAGAAAAGTATTTTAAGATCTTGATTTTATGTTTGAAATACATGATTGATAGCAGTATGGCACATGAAACAAAAAGTGATTCTCTTAAAGAACTCTCTAATAAAATAAGCCAGCTTTTTTCCTTAGATTATGAATGATCTTACTAACACAGGTTTTGCTTGTACACGGTTAAAATATTACTAACTATAAAACAAAATAAATGTACATTGGATTCATTGCTTATCTAATCAAAACAGTTTAATTAACCAAGAGGAGAATTATATTTACAACACATAAATTTATGCTTATCTGACATGAATGTTTCAAAAGAAAGAAAAATTTGAGATTCTATATCAGTTAGAAAAGTTAAGATGCAGTAGCAAGTATGTAGATATAACACATAACAAAATGTTCAAGGATTTAAGCAGAAAACAATGTATTTCTCTTTTATAAGTCCAGGGCAGATATTAAAGGTCAGTGAGGAAAGAGGAGTTAAGTTGTGATGGAGGGAGTGGGTATAAGGTGAAAGTTCATAGATCCAGGTAGTCATTTGGAGTCCCACCCTAGAGTCTAACCTTGGGACCAGGTGAAAAACAAAGGAAAAGATTTTGGTGGATGACTAATAACTTTTACCAAGCAAATCAATGTGTGCTACTAATCTCTGATCTTAGTTTGCTTTCTTCATGATCAAGGATCCTTAATATTTTAAGAGACTATTTGGCTTCCTCACAAACGTGATCAGTTACAAATATATATACATATTCTGTGTGTGTGTGTGTGTGTGTGTGTATTTTGCATGTGTTGTGTGTGTGTGTTTTGTTTGGTGTGTGTGTGTGTTGTTTGTGTGTGTATGTGAAAGAGATACTGAGAAAGAGACTTTCTCTTTGGAACAAACCAAAGGAAGAATTTGAAAGCTGAGCTTTCTCACCCTGGGAGTACAAGTTTGATTTCTGAACACTTGAATAGCCAGCCCTGCTGCATCATTCCAAGGCAAGACTTAGAAGCAAGAAAGAGCTGTATGAGTGAGAAAACTGCAAGGTTTTGCAGCAGAAAGAAGTAACCTCTTACTTGATCACTTGTGCTGTAAAGAGACAAGTTATGGTTCAGATAACTTTCCCCTTTTATGGAAAAGAGGGTGAGGGTCTAATAGCAAAAGAATAAGAATAGCAGAATTCTTATGGGGAATTAGGAGCCCAAGGCAGAGTAGTATACAAGAGGATTTCTGTCTTCTTCAGACATAGCCCAACCCCCAACTTGCAAAATTCCCTGTTCTTGGTGAAAGAGGGAAATGAAGTACAAAGATTTCTGCCTGACCAGTTAGTCCTTTTAAGTTCTTAACAATCTAGTTCTGCATTATCTTTCAAAAATCCTCACAGATTTAAAGTAATTTCTCTTCCTCATTGGTCCCTTCTATTATTCTTTAAGATACTATACCCCTTTTTCCATCCACCCATCCCTCATACTCCCCACGCCTTCTTTCCAGCTATAACTGCAAATCATTGTTCAGATACTAATGCCTTAGATTCCCAGAACATCATAGACTGAGTTAGCTCTCTTAAGTAGAGATGCTCTCTTACAGACTGTCATTTACCTTTTAAATAGACTCTACTCTTATATTGGACAGTTAGATGCCTCACTTCCCCTATTAAATTGTAAACTCCAGGAGAAATAGGGCAGTAGTATCCACAGTGCATTATCCATAACAAAGCACAACCTTTGACAATAGATGATGGCAAGTAATTGGTACTGAATTAAAAGAAAAATCTCTTCGAAGATATATTGTATATTGTTCAATCAATACCATATTAGTGACGCATCTAAAGGCTTTTCAAAAAAAAATCTTATTGTCCCTATCCTAATTTCAGAAAATCTTTAGATCTTAGAGCTTAGTAAATGCTGCTTCATTCTAAAACCAAATGTATCCATGTTATTTACTTCATTTAGCTACGTACAATATGTAAGTATAGGCAAGGCCATGGGACACTCATAGGTGAGTTAGTTAGCCATCTTACACATTAGGGTAAAAGGTGTGTTCTTGTATATGTCCTAACCATGAAGGACAATAAGCATATGAAACAATTAATTCAACTCCACCACCACCATAACAGAAAAATAAATTAAAACAAAAATTTCAACTCTGAGTAGGTAGCTTCTTATGAGAGAGTGGAGAGAGAGACAGACAGACAGAGAGAGATCACTGAGCTATAGTAAGTTGTTGTGAAAGCAGCATTTTGCAAATTATAGAAAGGTGATATAATAGTAGTTGAGATCATGGATTCTGAAGCCAGATCATGGGGTTCAGACAATGTTTTCTTTACCTGTGTGATACTGGGCGTGGGGTGGAGTAGCCTATCTGTGCCCCTGGATTCTCACAAGTATGAAAATGAGGCTAAAATAATATCTATCAGATATATTATATATATTTCTTCTTCTTTCTACTCTTCCTACTTTCTGTTCTCCTTTTGTTATCACTATATATTTTGATAAGCATTGCATAGAAATATTTTTATTTAAGCATCCATAGAATGTGATTTCTGAAATTATAAACTGACTACTGAAATGAAAGATTTAATCATGTATTAATTGATTCAATATTACTTTTTTAACATTACAAACCTGAGTAATGTTCATATTTTGAAAATTTAAGCCAATGACTATACGTTTTGATAAACTTCCCATCTGCTTGCCATATGAACAATTAAAATGAAAAATTATAACCAAAATATTTTATGTTTTATGTTATACTATGTTATTATTTATTTAGTTTGAAGTACTGGAAATTGAACTCAAGGGCACTTTGCCACTGAGCTACAACCTCAGTATTTTTTTTTTATTTTTAATTTTGAGAAAGGGTCTCATTAAATTACTGAAAGTGACATTGCAATTATCCTGCCTCAGCCTCCTAAGTTGCTGGGATTACAGGCATATACCACCATGCTTGACAGGACCAAAATATTTTATCAAAACTGTGTTCTGAAGAGCACCCATTTTCAGGGGTAATTGAATCTGTTTTATTTTATTGAAATCCTAATTAAGCCCAAATAAATGCAATGTTCTTTGTTCTCAACCTCATTGATTTTAAGCTTAGATTGACATTCTTTGCCCAGTCAGCTGGATCCAGAGCAGCTTTCCCTGGCATCCCACACGCCTTTGGTCTATACTTAGTAACAGCAGCATCCTTCTGTCCCCTCAAGCCTGCTGGGCTACAGAGGAAAATGTACTAACCCCTGGAAAAGAGCATCACCAGTTGTAATGGTGTGCCTACATTCCTCCTACACATTTTTCAAACCCTCCACTGATCCTCAGAGGTGCCAAGAATCTGCAGGGACACTACAAGTTCACAGGATAGAGACTTTATTGCTGGGGCTGGAGCGGTGGCTCAGCGGTTTTGGCGCTTGCCTGGCAAGCACAAGGACCCGGGTTCAAACCCCAGCACCACGTACACAGCTGAGTGTTGGAGCAACTAAGGGCATGTGAAAAAAACTAAATAAAGTTAGTTCTCTCTTTCTCTGTCTCTCTCTGTCCCTCTCTCTTTAAAGAGAAAAAAAGAGACTTTATTGCTAAATGAAACCTATCCAAGAGAGAGTGCAACTAGCTCCATATACAAATTAACCACGTTCAAACTTTATTATTGCTTTACTACAAAGAATAGAAGAGACAAAACCCCCAATTAATGACCAGGTCACAAGTAGGAACATCTGAAAGCGGAGTCCCTCAGATCCCATTTGTAGACTTCCACTCCTACAGCAAAAAGCAGAATTAACATAAAGACATTGGATAACACACTTATGAGGGGTTTCAATTTATCATTCTAGAACACTTGGTAAGAGAGGCCCATACACTAAAAAAATTCCATACGCAATAGAAGCAAAATCTATCCCAACAGATGCACAAAAACCCAACAAAGTAATAAAAGAAATACAAAAACAACACAGTAACACAATACCTATTAACGTTCATAATTTACCAGCAACTGACCTTGAAGATATTGAAATGGATGAAATATCAGATAAATAATTCAAAAGAATAATTACAAAAGTTATACATGAATCCCAAGAGGACAGAAAAATAGCTGAATGAATTAAGAAAGTCAGTACAGGATACAAATGAATAATTCAATAAAGACCTGGAGATACTGAAAAAGAACCACACAGATATCTTGGAAATGAATGGTACAATAAGCCAAATAAGATATTCAATTGAGAGTCTCTTTTATAGAGTAGACCATACTGAAGACAAAATTCCAAAACTGGAAGATGAAGTGACTGGTCTTGAATATTAGGACAGAATTAAAGAAAAGACAAGGAATAACCATGACTAGAGTATACAAAAACTCTGGGACAACATTAAGAGACCAAATTTAAGAATCACTGAAATTGAAGAGAATTGTAAGATGTAGTCTAATATAGTGGAAAACCTCTTCAGGGAAATGATAATAGAAAAATATTCAAACCTTGACAATAAGATGGACATCTAGATACAAAAGACATTCAGACCTCCAAATGGACAACAATTACAAAAAGACCTCTCTGTGACACATCATAATTAAGGTGCCTAACAAATGAAACAAGGATAGAATTTTAAAGGCCTTAAGAAAAAAAAATCAGGCCATATTTAGAGGCAAGTCAATGAGAATTAATACTAGTTTTCTACTATAAATTTCAAAATCCAGGAAAGATTGGAATGATGTGTTCCAAGTCCTGAAAGAAAATAACCGTCTATCAAGATTGCTATATTCAGTCAAGTTCTCCTTTAGAATCAAATGGAAAATAAAAACCTTCCAAGATAAGCAGAAATTGAAAGAATTTATGAGTATTAGGCTGGCTCTACAGAAAATACTTAAAGAAATTATTCACAGAGAAGTCATCAAAGACAAACCCCAGAGCTCATAAAGGGTCAAATCTAATTTAAAGAGTAGATAAGCAAATGAGAAACAAGACCAAATTAAATATTAGAAATAAATCAAAATGGCAGGAATTAATAAACATCCATTGTAACACTGAAAGCAAATGAGCTTGACTCTCTGATTAAATGACATAGGCTGGCAGAATGGATTAAAAAATAAGACCTAAGGATACATTGCTTGCAAGAGAATCACCTTAAAGGTAAAGACAACTACAGTCCAAAAATGAAAGGATGGAAATTGATACACCATGTAAATGAAATCCCAAAACAAGCAGGAGTATCTACTTCCACTATGATCTTAATTTTGCAAGTGTTTTGTTCTTGTTTGTCAAGGGCCTTGCAGTGTTATCATTTGGTTGTTCATTTGGGATCTTTCTGATTTTCCTATTTAAGTACTCATAACTATACCTTTTCTCTTAGAACTTCCTTCATAGTGTCCCTGAGGTTCTGGTATGCTATATTATGTTCTCATTTGATTTGAAGATTTTTTTGAATTACTTCCCTGATTCCTTCAATCTTCAAATTATTCCATGAAATAGAAAGTGATGGAACATTTCTAAATTCATTTTTTGGAGGATAGTATCACACTCATAGCAAAACCAGATAAGGACACATCAAGAAAAGAACACTACAGACCAATATCCCTGATGGATTTAGATGCAAAAAACCTTAATAAAATTTGAACAATTATTATTTATCAAAATATTAAGAAGATTGTTTGTCATAACCAAGTTGATTTTATCCCAGGGGTACAAGGATGGTTTATCATATATATAAAATATAATTTACTAATTTGATAGAATAAAGGGAAAAAATCAGAGTAATCTCCATACATGTATAAAAAATGACTTCAACAAAATTCAGCACTCAATCATGATATAAACACTGAACAAACTACAGACAGAAGGAGCCTAATTCAACATCATAAAGGTTATATATGACAAACCCAAAGCCAAATCATAATGAAGGAAGAAAAACTGAAAGCATTTCCTTTAAAATCTGGAACATGACAAGATCTACTCTCATGATTTCTATTCAGTATGGAAGTGGTAATTCTAGTCAGTGCAATTAGGCAAGAGAAGGAAATAAAAGGAATTTAAAATAAAAAAGGAAGAAGTCAAACTATGGTTGTTTGCAAATGGTATGATCCTATACTCAGAAGATCCAAAAAGCTCTACCAGGATACTGTTAGAGCTAATAAACAAATTTGGCAAAGTAGCATGCCAAAATCAACACCTTTCCTATGCACCAAAAACAAATCTACTAGAAAAGAAATGAGAAAACAAAACAAAACGAAAACCATTCATAGTAATCGGAAAAAGAAACAAACAAAAAAAAATATACACACAGGCATAAATCTAACCAAGGAGGTGAGACCTATATGATGAAACTGAGAGAACACTGAAGAAAGAAATTAAAGAAGGTGCAAGAACACGGAAAAACTTGCCATGTTCATTGATAGGCAGAATTAACATTGTTAAAATGGCCATACCACCAAATGCAATATACAGACTCAATGTAATTCCCATCAGAATACCAATGACATTTTTAACAGAGCTAGAAAAAATAGTCTTAAAATTCACTTGGAAGAAAAAAAGACCCAGAATATCCAAGGAAATCTAAGTCAAAAAAGCAATGCTGTACACATCATAATACCTAACTTCAAATTATGCTACAGAGCTAAAATAACAAAAACTGTGTTATTTACTGGCATAAAACAGACACATATAGCTATTGTTATAGCTTGAATGTGAGCTGTTCCCCAATAGCTCACATGTTACAATTTGAGAAGACTGAGGTGAAATGATTGGGTTAGAAGAGCCTTAATCCAATCAGTGAGTTAATTCCTTTCCTTTCCTTTGTAGGGATTAACTGGTAACTATAGGCTGGTAGGGTGTGGCTGGTGGAGGTGGGTCATTGGGGTGTGCCTTTTGGGTACATATTCCATATCTAGTATGGAGTTTCTCTGCTCTGCCTCCCCCTATGACGCCTTGAGTTTCCTGCTCCCTGGAGTCATCCCTACATCCATGATGTTCTGCCTCGCCTTGAGCCCCAAAGACTGGAGCTGGCCTCCTGTGGACTGAGAGCTCTCAAACTGTGAGTCCTTAGATAAACCTTTTCCTCCTAAAATTACTTTTGTCAGGTCTTTGGGTCACAATAGCGAAAAGCTAACTAAATCAGAAATTGGTACCAAGAAGTTGGTTCTATACTGTGACTAGCCGGACCAAGTGGTTAAGAAGCTTTTGTAGCTTACCGGAATTTGTGGGAGGTTTTTAGTGAGTTTGGTGATGCAGAGTAAAAAAGCTTTAGCTTATTTCAAGCAGAGCTTAATGGGTGATTCTGGTGGAAGCTCAGAAGACCAGAATGTCGATAGGACTGTGCAAAAGCAAAGACAGGGCTCAAGAGGTTTCAGAGGAGGACTCTATTAGAAATTGGACTAGAGGCCATTTGTGTTATGTTCTAGCTAAGAAGTTGCATGCATTTTGCCCTTGTCCTGAGACTTTCTCTGAGCCTAATTATAAAGACAATGTATTCCTTAATCTGGCAGAAGAAATTTCCAGGCAGCATAGTATTCAGGCAGTACCATAAGAATTGCTGGTGGCTTTTAGCCAAATGTATTGTGATATGCAGGAGCAGAAAGCAGAGCAGAAAGAGTTGGAAAACTTGGAGTTGAAAGGTGGGACTAAGGGCTGGAGTTGTGGCTCAGCGTTGACGGCACTTGCCCAGCACCATGTACCAACAAATTCTCAGAGCAATGAAGGCCACATGCAAAACTAAATAAAATGGATTCTCTCACTGTCCCTGAAGAAGAAGAAGGAAGAAGAAGAAAGAAGAAAGAAGAAAGAAGAAGGAAGGAGGAAGAAGGAAGGAGGAGGAGGAGAAAAGAAGGAGAAGGAGAAGGAAAAGGAGTAGAAGGAGAAGAAGGAGAAGAAAGAGAAGAAGGAGAAGGAGGAGGAGGAGGAGGAGGAGAAGAAGAAGAAGAAGAAGAAGAAGAGAAGAAGGAGGAGGAGGAGGAGAAGGAGGAGGAGGAGGAGGAGAAGGAGGAAAGGAAGGAAGGAAGGAAGAAGAAAAAGAAGAGGAGGAGAAAGAAAGAAAGAAAGAAAGAAAGAAAGAAAGAAAGAAAGAAAGAAAGAAAGGTAGGTAGGTAGGTAGGTAGGTAGGTAGGAAGGAAGGAAGGAAGGAAGGAAGGAAGGAAGGAAGGAATGAAACTGGAGCCAAGAAGTGGCTGTTGTTAAAGACATCACTGCCATTAAAGAAGTCCCAGAGACAATAAGATGGCTAGAAGGCACTTCAGGAACTGTCCAGACCACACCCATCTCAAGTTCAAAGGAGTATAATTCCTTAAGAAGAGACAAGTCAGGTACCCTTACTGCATGGGGTGGGGGATGTCAGGGGCTAGGAAGGTTTTTCAAGGGGCTCAGACTCCCAGGCACTCAGAGGCTGCTGCAGCTAGGGTCCTTGGAAGCTTGGCTACTGCTTGAGATGGTAGCAGAACTTGGTGGCAACTGCATGGTGCTGGTTCTGCAAGACTGCAGGATGCTGGAGTTAGGGGGTCCCGAGGGCATCCAAGATTTCAAAGGGAGGCCTTAGAAGTGAGGCAAAGTTCTCCAGGGTCAGAGTCCCTGCGGAAAGCTCCTAAGAGGTCCATGAGTGGAAATTGGAGGAGTACCCCGCTACAGTGGAGACCCCTAAGATTAAGAAATGTCAATACCTTGGAACATTGGCTAAGGAAAGATGTGGGAACTGAATACAGACAAGCCAATGGAGCGGCCATGTGGACTGCAACCAGCAAGGCCATAGTGGCAGAGCTACACAACTTTTTGTAGAGACTGATATGATGCCACATATTCCAGATGCCGGACATAGAACCACAGGACTGGATTTTGGACTTGTTTTGGTCCTATCCATTCTTTGTATGTCCCTAATTGTCAGAATGGAAATATTTCCTATGTGCCTTTATATATTGTACATATGTAGCTTGATTTGGTTTTTTACAAGGGTTCACATTTATAGTTTACCTTGAGTCTCAGAGCAGACTTTAGACTTGGATTTTTTGGCAATCTTGGAACTGTTCAGACTGTGGGCAGTCTTGAAAATGGACTAATGTATTTTCCATTGTCAAACTGATGAGCTTTGGGGGGCCAGGGGTGAAATGGTACAGTTTGAATGTGTGATGTCCCCCCAAAGCACAAGTGTGACAATTTGAGAAGGCTTAGGTGAAATGATTGGGTTAGAAAAGCCTTAACCCAATCAGTGAGTTGATCCTCTTACAGGGATTAACTGGCAGCTGTAAGCTGGTAGGACATGGCTAGAGGAGGTTGGTCACTGGGGGGCGTGCCTTCGGGGTACATATTCTGTGCTTGCTGTGGGGTTTCTCCCTCTGTTCTGCTTCCCTATGTGATGCCTTGAGCTCCCTGTTCCCTGGAGCCATGATGTTCTGCCTCACCTGGAGCCCTGGGGAACGGAGCAGGCCTTCTCTGGACATAGTCCTCTGAAACCATGAACTCTTGAATAAACCTTTTCCTCCTAAAATTATTCTTGTCAGGTCATTTAGTCGCAGCAGTGAAGAGCTGAGTAAAACAACTATGTTACAGTGTTAAAGACAAAGAGACAAATCCACACAGAGATGAAATCCACATCCGATCCCTGACAAAGTTGCCAAAAATATACACTGGAAAAAGGGCAGCCTTTTTTAACCATCAGTTCTGGAAAAACTGGTTATCCATATTATGTAGAGGAATCAGACTAGACCTTTATCTCTTACTCTGCACAAAGGTCAGCTCAAATGGATGAAAGACTTAGTAATTAGACCAGAAATTGCACAACTCCTGGAAGAAACCATAGGGTCAGCATTCCAACACATAGGTGCAGGTAACAGTTTTCTCAGTAAGACCCGTAAAGATCAGGAAATAGTTCAAAGAGTTAATAAATGGGATGGTATCAAATCAAAAGGCTTCTGTATAATAAAGAAACAAAAATAAAGAGATAACCTAGAGAATGGGAAAAAATCTTTACTGGCTAGTTTTCTGACAGATAACTAATATCCAGAATATTTAAAGAACCCAAAGAATACAAAAAATAAAAATAAAAATAAATAAAAATAAAAATAACACCAAATAACTCAATAAAAGGGCGTATGAACTAAACAGACAATTTTCAAAAAAAAATACAAATGGTCAAAAATATTGAAAATAGTATTCAACATCATTAGCAATCAGTGAAGGGCTAGTCAAAACTACACTGAAAATATACCTCACTCCAGTTAGATTGACAACCATCAAGAATACAAACAATAATATATTCTCAAGAGGACATGAAGGAAAAGGAACACATTTAGAATGCTGGTGGAATTGTAAATTAGTGTAACCACTGTGTAAATCAGTATGGATTTTCCTGATAGTCTAGGAATGGAATCACCCTATGACACAGTTACACATCTCCTCGTATTTATCCTGAAGTGCTAAATCATCCTACTATATTAATACATGCCTTCCTATGTTAATAGCAGCACAAGTCACAAGAGCAAAACTATGGAACCAACCTGGGTGTCCATCAATAGCTGAATGGATAATGAAAATGTGGTACATATACAAATGGAATTTTACTCAGACATAAAGAAAAACGAAAATATGTTATTTTTAGGAGAATAGATGTCACTTGAGAGCATTATGTTAAGCAAAATAAGCCAAACTCAGAAAGTCAAAGATCGTTATGTTTTCTTTCATTTATGGAATCTAGAGAGGAAAAAAGAAAAAAAATAGAGGCTGAGGATTTCATGAACCAAAATGAAGTCAGTAAAGGAAAGACACCAGAGGGTAGAAGGAGAAGAAGGAAAGGGGAAATACTGAGGAATGATACTGGCCAAATTGCATTGCTACATTGTATGTAACAATGAATCCTACCATTGTGTACAGCTATAATGCACCAAGAAACATGAGGAAAGAAAAAAACTAGCAAACTTAATCACAAAGCAATCTTTTTCATTGTCCAACTTAGGTTTTTCCTAACAAACACTGACCCATTGTATTTGAATCAAATCTATAGCGACTACTTGCAAAATCTAATGGTTTTGAAACAGAGAAATTTTTAAAAGAAAGAACAAGAAAAAAAGGTATTACACAAGAAAAGCAAATTTTGGTACTAATCAGCAAACTTATGTGTAAGATGATATATTCAATTGGTAAAAGACTATGCTGCAGCTAAAAGGAGCCGCCCTGGGAACCATCCTAACAGAGTACCTGCACTATGGTATGCTCCTTCTTACGAGTCAAGAAAGTCACATCACTTGCTTCAGTTGTCATAATATGGCTTTTTACAATTTTATGTTATATATTATTTGGAAAATTTTGATATTAATGTTATGCTCTAGAGTTGTCTTGTTAAGTCCTACAAGGAATTTGTCTATCGTAATTGTAACCTGAAAATCAGTTGCAATATAATTTAAACTTAGCATCAGTAGCCTAGATGCTTAGCTCACACTACCTAGAATGCCATCCCAACTATAATTTTTCATTAGGACAAACAAGTTTCTAATAATTCCAGAGACATGTGATCATTGTGACCAATTTATACTGTTCTATTTATGGGAGAAATATGTGATCACTTACGAGACAGAGGCAGGGTTGGAGGAGAGAGGTTTTATACTCCAAATATGGAGAACATTTGTTCCTGAGAACTAATGGTAGGAATACTTGGCTTAATCATGCATAAATAACGTTGGGAAGCATAATTACTGGCAACACATTTGAATTTTATATTCTTTCCAATTCATTATCAGTCCTTATCACATACATATGCTATTATTTGTATCTTAAAGTCAACACCTAAAGTTTTCTTATTCAACTCTGACAACTGAAATCATGTTTTCACAGCTTCAACAACTCCAGGAAGTTAGAATTAGCCATCGTTCCTGATTCTACTCTCCACATATCTGAAATACTAATGAATTTCATTTACTTAGCAAGATATTCCAGCATGTTATTCCAGCATGATATTCAAAGCACACATTTGCTATTTGATATTACTTTTGGCAAACATATTGTTGCATTTTTACTTTATATTAACCAAATATATACACATAATAATGTTAAAATATAATACAATGCCTACCTCAGAATTCTGATTGAGAAAATATTTTAAAAGTATTCATTGCATGCCTGATAAGAGTTTAGTGCTAAATAAGTGTTAATAATATTTTAAAAAAGAAAAATATATTCACTTGTCAACTGGAATCCTTTCCACAAAATTCATACATCTCAGCCTTTTTTTAATTAAAAAATTGAGCTATTGTGCAATCATCAATGCATGTAATGTAACAATATGATATGCACATATTCTTAAATCAGATTTACCCCCAGATCCCTCCCTAGTCTTCCTCCCTTACCCCTTCCTCTCCAGCCCCCTCCCCCTCCTCTCAATATATATCTATGATTGCCCTAGATTATGGGTTACTATGCCTTTGTTGGGTCTAATACATGAGATTGACTACCTTTCACACAAGCCTGGGTTTAGCTCCAGCCTCCACGAATGAGTGAAAACATTCAACCCTTGACTCTTTGGGTTTGGCTAACCTTGCGCAGCATGATTTCTTCCATCACCATCTATTTACCTTCAAAGGTTGAAATTTCAACGTTTCTAATTGCTGAGTAGAATTCCATGGTGTGTGTGTGTGTGTGTGTGTGTGTGTGTGTGTATTATACTTTTTGGATCCATTCATCTAGTGAGGGGCATATGGGTTGGTTCCCTAATTTAGCTAATGTAAATTGAACTGCTATGAACATAGATTTTGCTGTGTACTATGTGCTGATTCTAACTCCTCTGGAAAAATACCCAGAAAGGGATAGCTGGATCATAAAATACATCTCAGTCTTAAGTAATAGTCTTTAAAATAATAGATCTATATATGTAATGTTCTTGGTAAACTAAGGATAATGAAATAAAAATTAATATTAGCATGATAGAATTTCAGATGAAATATTTTCAAAAGAAAGCAATTTAAACGTATTTTTAAGAACTTCAATTTTTAAGCAAAAATCAATTTACTTTCCTATTGTTAGTAATAACACTTCAAAACATTAACTGTTTTTTCTTTGGAAGATTAACTTGACTCATTAAGTACTTTAGAATTCACAGCAAACTATTTAAATTAGTATTTAATAGGTTGATCTTAACTTTATTACTTTATAACTAAGCAAATGCACACATCCCCAGGATCTCTTATAGTAACGGAGCAAGCAGCTGTCAAGTATTTTTGAAAAAGCAATCAAAAGAACTGAGAAATGATTTTTCATGGATGACATAGCCCACATGCAAAAATGCATTGGAACAGTCTCTGCATATTCTATGACTTAATGACCAATCTCATCTTCGTTCAGCATTTTTCAACTTCTTGTGCTTAAAAGGATTGAAATAATTCTAAATCATCTTTCATGCAAACACAATATATCTCTCCTAATTCTGAGAGCCATAGGAAATGCAAATGTAATATGTTCCCCGAACAAAACATAAGCCCTTTAGCCCCAACGTCTCTTCACAGCTTTACCTTTGAAATGTATTGCCAATTTCAAATCAGCAAGATGTTTGAAATCTTTTTATGGTGGAAAAGCACAAAATCCTGCAGTTGTTATGGTTAAAGTAAAATACAACAAAATTTCATAAAATACAAAATATTTTCTTATAAACACATTTATTGGAATGCAGATAAGATATTGTTTAGTTATTTTTCTTTACCCTTTTGGACGCTGAAGAGTCAAATGCTGTCATGCCAGATGGAACATGAGGGAAGTTATTTCCATGTCCAGGAATGGAGAGTTTCATCTAACACAGGAGATTTTTATTGTATAAACCCTCTCAATTTCTTGTTTTTTCGTTACTAAGTAGGCTCCTTTGATGATAATGTAAACTCATCATATTTTAGAATCATTGTGCTTCACAAGCAAGCATTTAATAATTCACCTGAGGGATTTGAGTATTTTGAGTATTTTCAGTAGCTGAGAAGACTTTTTGCTAATTGGTTTGTGTTGTGTTTATTTTGCAAATAGTCACTTCTATAACTCTATTTTAGGGGTTAGATTTTAGTTAGGGAATTTTTTATGACTTTAAACATAGTGCTTACAATTTTCATAATATTTCAACCACACATTATTGTAAACTAATTATCATAGGCTATTTACATGAGAAACAATGATGAGGTAAGATGCATCATTCTAATTTCAGGATTTGGGTTTCCTTCTCTTCTAAATAGTCCCCACCCATTTCCCAACCCTGTTCCTATTTCTTTGGCTGGGGTAATGACATGAAAGTATTCAGGTTGGCAACCTACTGCCTTCTGATTAGTTCCAAATAGGTTCCCCATCATTATTTTTCCTATTCGATAATCTATTCAATTCCAGGATTGTAATAATGATGTTTTCTCTTACAAAGCTGTTGTGTTACTTAATTACTATTTGTTACATAGTTGGAAACCCTTGGATGGTAGATGATATCCAAGTGCTAAGTGAATTATTATATCATTAAAATTAATGCCATCAGGGCTGGAGGGATGGCTCAGTAGTTCCAGTACTTGCCTGCCACGTGCAAGGATGCAGGTTCAAATCCCAGAACCATGTACACAACAACATCTCCAAACAATAAAAGACACGTGAAAAACTAAGTAAAATTGAATGCCTCTTTCTCACCCTCTCACTGTCCCTCTCTTGTTATTAAAAAAAAAAAAATCATTGCCTGGAGGGGCTGGAGCAGTGGCTTAGCTATTACAGTGCTTGCCTGGCATGCATGAGGATGCAAATTCAAAACCCAGCACCATATACACAAGGAAGTGTCAGAGCAACGAAAGCCACGGAGCAACGAAAATCTAAATAAAATCGATTCTTCCTATCTCTCTTACTTTCTTTCTCTTTAATAAAAAAAAATGTAATGCAAGATAAAACATAATGTGGAAGGTGATGGCCTAGAAAGTATTTCCCATTACCAAGTGGAAAGGACACATTTGTTTGGCAGCTTTCTAGGTACAGTGTAAGCAATTAGCCTCCAAGGAACAGAAATATTAAAGAGAACTATTTCATTCAGTCGTTAGG
>PVKS010024619.1:0-30854 GCA_004027875.1 Aplodontia rufa | reverse complement strand
TAGTGGTGTAGTTAGTTAGTAGTTAGCATCGTGTGGCTGCATGGACTCTCCACAATGGCTAGTGGTGTAGTTAGTTAGTTAGTAGTTAGCATCGTGTGGCTGCATGGACTCTCCACAATGGCTAGTGGTGTAGTTAGTTAGTAGTTAGCATCGTGTGGCTGCATGGACTCTCCACAATGGCTAGTGGTGTAGTTAGTTAGTTAGTAGTTAGCATCATGTGGCTGCATGAGCTCTGCACGATCGCTAGCTGCTGTAATTGCTCTGTCCTGGCTGCGTTTTGCTGGGAAGAAGAATAAAGATGCCACTGAGTGCCTACAGTCTCACATTAGGAATCTGAGATGAGTCAGCTCAGCTCATGTCTTGGCCTTGAAGCCAACTCACTGTGACCTTGAGCAGGTTATTTACCTCTACGTGCCTCAGTTTCTTTACCCACCGAATGGGGATGAGAGCCCCTGAGGCTGTTAAATGAGTTATAACGGTCCCTGGCTCGAGGTCTGTGCTCAGTGAGTACCATCGGGATGGAGTCCCTTGCTCCTCAGAGCACACTAGAGGCCTTCAAGACACCTCTGCTCTTTGGGATGCTCCCAAGGCCCTAGCTGCACCCCAGCACCTAGCCCACACTCACCCAGGATAGTGTCCAGGAGGTGCGCTGGTTGATGACAGTCTCGCAGTCATTCCCCGGGCCCTGGCTGTAATGCTGAGGAATGGACTTGACCCCCATTAGCCCTGGGGGCAGCAGGGTGCCCAGCACAAAAGTGTCAGCACCATCTCCATGCAAAGTGCCTTGGGGGGCTCTGAACTCCAGCATGTGGAGTCCCCTGTGGCTGGGGACTCCAGTCAGCAAGAGAAGCTGACCCTTCCTCTCCACCTCTTTCTATCTAGGATAAGTCTGAGAATGGAGAGGACAGAGAGTGACCCTCTGGGACCTTAGTTAAGAGTGACCCCTGGCCCCTGCTTCTGCTGGGAGGACAAGGCATAAATGGTGGTGGAGGGTGTCCTCGAATGCTAAATAAGCAGATGGGATCGTCTCCATTGTAGCTGATCTACCAGGCTCCCTCCTGAGGAACGGGGAGGGCCCAGGTGACCACAATATGAAGAGGAGTTCAGGAGGGCAGCGACTTCACCTGGGAGGTGGCCCAATGCCTTAAGCCCAGCTGGAGGGACCCAGGCAGTGCCCGTCCATGAGGATGGCTTGCTGCGCTTCTTAGGCTGAGGACGTTCTCTGTCGCAGAACCATGCTTGGCCATGGGTGGGGAGGCTGTTGTGGACAAGGAGCGACCACCTCCTGGAACAGCCCCAACCAGTGGGGGCGGGAGTTGGGGGCTCCGACTCCCAGCTTCTGAGTCACTGGGCAGGAGGGCACTAAGTGCCACACAGCACCCCCAAGGGGTGGCCTCCACTGCCCAGGATTAGAGCAGTCACGTACAGGTCCTTCGACGCCCTTCCCCTTCCTGCTCTCCCTACCGGCCCTCAGCTGCCCACCTGCGCTGAATGCCAAACAGACAGGCTGAGCCCAAAGCCCCTGAGAGAAGGGCCCTGGCCCAGGAGGCTGAGCACCTCTGTCCTCTGGCTTCTGAGTGGCACATGGCCTTGGGAAGTGGGTCACGCTGTTGCTGTCTGTAACCTGATGGTGGAAATGGTGCGGCCCTGCTGGTGTTGACCTCGGGGTCGATTCTGTCTCTAGAGAGGGCTCGGAGCACATGTCCTCCAGGGACCAAGCACTCACATTCAGTGACTGCTATTATTCGAGTTCTTGGGCAAGTTTTTAGCCAGTTTGAGCCTCAGTTTCCACATCTCTAAAATAACAGGTGCTGAATGAAGAACGGTGGTGCCCTTCTGCGAAACTGCAGAGGACCTGGGGAAGCTCTGGCTGTTGAGTAATTGTGTTGATAGAGACATCAGTCACTGCGTCCCCCGCTGCTGAGGAATGACGCCTGGGATGCAGGCCACAGCGGCGTCCAGAGGAGCTCCCTGCATGCTAGAGATGGAAGTAGGCATCTTCCTCCGGCACCCTTCTGCTGTGTGCCCAGCTGTTCTGCCCAGGTGCCATCGCTGGTGGTCAGCTGGAGGGCTGTCAACTCAGAATGCAATGACAGTGGTTGACCGAGGGCTTTCCCAGCCTCATCTCAGTGAATCCAGCCCACGGGCCCGGGCGCTTGCAGGTGCACCCCACAGATGGGGACTCAAGGCCCAAGAGAAGATGTCACCAGCAGAGGTCCCCAGGGGTGGAGAGGGATGAGAATCCCCACACTCTGCATCTCCTTCGGTGTCTTTCTAAATAATCCTCCTGGAGCCTCTGAAGCTGGGTTCTGCCACACGTACTCAGGGAGGCAGAGAGTTCCAGAAAGTGGAGCTGCTCCCTGTTCACTCATCTGTACTCCCGGGAGCTCCTGGCAGGATTGATGGGGGGACGTCCAGTCCTGGCACGCAGAGCTGAATAGGCACTACCTCCAAGAGTCCTGGCGGGGCCCAGAGCTGCACAAGTTCCCCACTGCTCTTTCCCACACATTTGTCTCTGCAGTGGGTCCTCGCAGCCGGTTACCACTCCCAAAGTCCCCATCAGTGCAGGGGCTGCAGCCGCCTTGCTCAGAGCCCCGTGAGTTGAAGCCCTGGGCATTGGGTCAGGGATCTATGGGCTGGAGTGGGCCAGGGCCTGGGTCCCCACTGCTTCTCAGTGAGCTTGAGTTGGTCCAGGACACCAAGTGACACCCCCAGAAGAAGCCACATTGGGAAAAGGGACAGGAGAGCCTCCCTGCCTGAAGCCACAGACCACAGGAAGTCCTCTGCACAGTACAAAGCCACCTGCAGGCAGGGCCAGGGCATCTGCCTGGGCAGGGTCTGTGTTCCAGGTCCTGCCACTTCCGCTCTGCAGTGAACATCCATTCTCTGGGGACAGCTGCCTGGGGCCAGGGCTGGGATCCTGGCTGGTTCTAGCATCTGCCCCCTCACCCATGCAGAGACACACCCCTTTCATGAGTCAGGAAACCAACCCAGCTTAGGTGCTTCAGAGGGAGGGAGGTGGCTACACGGGCAGTGGACAAGCTAGGAGCCACCGGGCAGGGGCAGGGGTGTGGCAGCCAAGAGCAGCTCGTGTGACCACAGAGGCAAGGGGCTCCTCTAGCCACACCAGTACCATCCAGGCAGAGCTGTGACCAAGGTGCAGTGCCCAGAAGAGACAGGACTACCAAGAACATCCCATGGGGCTGGATGCACAGGGGGACCAGGCTGAAGGAGGGGCTCCTGGCCAGCTCTCCCCACTGGTCAGCAGAGGACAAGTGCCCTTGCTCCAGGGCAGCCATACAGCTCCCCTTCAAGCAAGGCTACTCCTCCTCACTCCCTGGCCAGGGATGGCCATGCCAGGGAGTTCAGAGCTCATTCTCATCCACCCTGGCACAGCTGGCTCTGTCCTCTGTCTGAAACAAGGGGTTGTCCAAGCACGTGGTAAAGACGTCATTTCACTTTCCCAGAACCCGTTCTCTTTCCTATGGAGTCATTCTTTCTTCCATAAAGTGCCCCCACCTGCCAGAAGGAAGCCACACAGAGCCCTCCAAGTGCAGCCCCAACTCCAGCTGGTGCCAAGCACACCCCAAATGTGGACGACCAAGCTCCCCCGGATGCCAGTGGGCATCAGTCATGGCATAGCCTCTCATCACCGCCGATCCCATTTCCCGTCCTGCACTGCTGCCCCCTCCCTCTGTGCAACGTGTGGCTTGGAAGTTGACTTCCCTGGATGCGGTTCAAACATCTATACATTTTTATCAGCTTTTAAAAAATGGAAGTTAGAAGTCTAGTGGGACCACCGCGTGGAGATTGACCGGTTCCAGGGGAGGAAGTGAGTGGGATGAAAAGGGGGTGTTGGGTTTCAAAGGCTTCCACTGGAAGGCTGGGAAGGCAGGGACCACTTGTCCTCAGGGTGCCAGACTGTTCCACGGGTGTCTGGTCAGAAAAAGTGGAAATGTCAGGCAGGAAAAGAAACCGGGCGAGCGAGGCCTCGCAAGGGGGAGGAAATGCTTAACTAAATGCGTGACTCATTTTGCGACTCAAGGGCTGAGGGTGTGGGGCTGCCGCCAGGCGCAGGCTCCACTGGACCGTGCAGCCAGGCCCGCACTCTCCTTTGTAATCTCTGCTCAAGAGCTCTGGCCCTTCGGGGTCTTTTGGCTGAGAGCAAGGGTTCTGTCTTCTCTGGGGAGATCCGTGTGCGCTTGACATGCGGATGGAAATGATAACATAAGAGAGCTGGGTTTCTCTAGTTACCGGGACTTAGCGTGCCTTTAATCTGCACTGAATGAGCGCCCCTGGGATTGGGTGGTAGGTCTTCGAGTCAGGGAAAGTTCATGGCGCTTTGACGGGGCCTGCTGTTTCTGGCCCCACCTCTCCATGGGGCTCGTGAGGAGCCATTCTTGAAATCAGACAGAAACGTCTGACTTCTTCCTGACAGTGACATTCAGCAGCGCTTTCCCGCTCGTGGTTCGCATGTTTCAAGATGCAGTAGTTCCTGCAAGCCATCGCCCTAATGGATCCCGATTGCAGACCAAGCCCTGTGCCCTGGACCGCTGCGTCTGTCCCAGCTTTGGAAAGTCTTCCACGCATTTAAGGCTAGGGCCACAATTCAAAGTTCTGTTTAACAAACAGCTACACACACACAGCTACACACACACAAGAAAAAAGAAAACGAATAAAGAAGAGGGGAGGGAGGAAGACAGTGAGTTCCGACCCCACTGTGAATGTTTTTTGATTCTGCATTTGGGTAATGATCATGACAATGATGGAAATGCTAGAAGTGGGAATTTGGGGAGACATAGGCCCTGCACTAAGAATCCTACGTCCATAACACATTGTATTCTCCCCAGGTCTGCAGGACTGGGCACTGGCGCTCACAGGTGAGACCCCAGAGGTGCTCAGAAGTGCTGTGGGTGCTCAGGTTTATGCAGACCCTCAGAGGCGGGCGTGGGATGAGGTCTGCTTGGGTTGAGATTGATGATAATCTGAGTCACCCAAGGATATAGAGTTTATGGACACCTGGAGCACTCTTTAATGTGATGCTAACAACACAGAGACCCAAGGACCACCTGCCAAAGCACCTAGCTAAGGGAAAAGTAAGAACCCGGCACCAGTTTCTTCTTCCCACTTACCTGGCCCGCAGCCCTGCTAGTGATGTAACTCAGAAGTCCTCACCCGCTGCTGAAAGCGGTCACATGACCACACTGCTGCGCAGGAGTCCTCAGCTGGGCAGCAGTGTACCCAGCGGAGCCACTGGGATTCCATCAAAGGAAAGGAGGAAGCAGCTCTTGGATGGCGCCAGATGGAGCCTGCCGTGCCCTCCCCTAGCATCCCGTAGTCTTGCTCGAGTGGACCCCTGACACAGATCGCCCTCCTCTGATGAGAACCCCAAGCCCTACCTCAAGCTTCTGGGTGTCCCCATTGAGTGAAGACCCTCCATCGGCAAAGGCACCCAGGTGCAGCACCGTTTTCAGTGGGGGGTCTGCTGTCGCACTCCCTGGTTCCTTGCTACAGGACCCCAGCGTGGTCAGAAGAGACAGAATTCCAGATGACACACCTGAGTGCTGCGCTCCAGCAGGTGCAGCTCAGCCCTTCCAAGGAAGAGCATCTGGAGACAGAACCAGGAACTCACAGCGGAGAAGTCTGCTGCCCACTCCATGGCCCCATGATCGAGCCCACCTTGTCCAGGAGGCTGCCGGAGGCTGGAGGCACCTGGAGGTCCTATGACTCACGTGGTTTATGTTGGACCTCAGATGGGCCCCGGGCCAGGACTCGTGGCCTTTCCAGGTGACTGCTTGACTTCCTCACAGCATGGCTGCTGCATTCCAAAGATGAGATCCCCAGGCATCCAGGTGGACACTGGATGGGTTTCTGTGACAGCCCTGCCACACCGCACTGCCTGCACCCAGTCATAGGCTGGTGTAGATGCAGGAGGAGGGGCCCGCGACTCACTGTGAGCGCAGGGGCTGGCAGGGAGCGCCACCATCCTGCATGTGCCTCTGGCTGGCTGTTGATCACCATCGTCGTGTACACTTGACCACAGGAAGCCCTGAAATGGGAAACTCTGGAAGCCTGTTCATAAGGCAGAGCTGGAGTGGAGCAGCAGTTCAGGGCTGATGATGGAGATGGTCTCTGCGTTTCCCTCAGCTCTCTCTCCTGTGGGTTAAGGACCAGCAGATTCCCCGCTGCGCTGAACTCCACACCGCTCAGCAGCTCTCCCACCTGCAGCTGCAGTGAACACACAGGGCCCATTAGGGCCCAAAGATACTAGTGGGCTCCAGGTGCACGGTGAGCACACCTGTGTTGACCCAGTCGCTAACAGGAGGGGAGGGAGAAGATGGGGGTCCACCGGATGCGGCTCGGGGAAGTGCCAGCACTCTCGCCTTGGCACAACGGCCTCTTCTTCTAGGGCCAGACTTCCTTAAACGAGCCTCACCCACTAACACAGGGTCTCCCAGGGCAGAGACAAGGAGCCACCTCTACCCCTTTAGCGCCTGCTCTTAGAGCTCAATGGGGCTGTCACTCAGGGTCGGTTGGCCAACGTTTGGGGAGGAGAGTAGCACCCAGCTCACAGCCTTACCTCCCGGTCTGACAACCTGATGAGGCCCCTGCAGACCAAGAAGGGTTGATTCCTTCCTTGTCATCCCCCCAGGTTTCTGTGCCCATTTGATAGGGTCCCCCATGTGTCCATGTGTGGACCGGGGGTGGGGGGCAATGAGTCACACTGCGCCGAGGGCCAGGCGCTGGGATTCCAGGGACTCCTCAACAGTGCCCATGGCCTGCTCCTCCCTGCTCCTCCCTGCTCTGCTTTGGCTGCAGGTTGAGTATTTCCCACCAAACGCCTGCCTGCTGAGGGCGGGGAGGCGGAGGCCGACCAGGCTCCACCGCGCTACTCCTACTCAGAGTAGAGGAGGCGGAGGCCGACACAAGCCCCTCTCTGCACTACTCGGAGGGCAGGTGGAAGCAGCCCAGGCTCTGGCCACAGGTGGGGTGCACCCTCCGCTTCCGCTCCTAGCAGGGAACGGGGGAGCGTGGCGTCCATGTCACTTGAGTAAGCACAATTTGAATGTCAAGGCCTGGGGGCTACTGGGTTCATGGCCCTGTGAAGGCCAGGTGTCTGTGGGTGCTATTTTTATCCTCTGTCCCTGAGTTCTATTGGAGAGAAGCTTCTCATATCCATTAGAGCAGATCTCACAATGGGTTCCTGGGAGACTCAGCAGCTGCACCAGCGGAGCCACCAACGCACCCTGCAGAGCACTGCAGCCACAGGGAGAAGTGCACATCCTACCTGCAGCAGAGGGAGCCCCAGGCCAGCCTCAGCTTTGGGGAAGGGCACCATGCCCCGAGGCCCTGCCCACCTCTCACCACTCCTGGTAGGGTCATCTCCTGAGAAGCCCCCATGACGGCTCCACATCAGGCCCTGTGGTTGTCAGCTCCCACTGACAGCAGCTCATTTCCCCACAGCTTCTCCCTCTGTCCTGGTGGCCGGAGGGCATCAGAGCTCCCTGCCCCAAACCCAACCTGCCACTCACTGAAGGACCCAGGCTGACCGCCCAGCAGCCCATGGGGCCTCCGCCTCCCCAGTCCAGTTCTACTCAGGCAGCTTCAGAGGAGGGGACAGAGGATCACGCTGGCCATGGCAAGCTGAGCAAGAGCAGACAGGAGCCCGACCAGCCAGCAGGAGGAGAGTCCACGCCGCTCTCGCCTGGGAAAGAGGCCATCACCTGGTCTCCTGCCTCCATCTCAGCCTCCCACAGTCCCCACGGCCGCGCAAATGATTCTTGCAAAGCCTAAGTCAGAGTTAGCCCTCTGCTCGAGCTGCCTCGTGGTTTCCCCTCCCTCTGAGTGGACGTGAGGACTTCACCAGGGCGCCCTGCCGGCCCTGCCCCCACGCCACCCTCACCCTCTGCAGCCACCACAGCAGCCCCAGGCTTGCACACAGCGACGTCCGCCTCACGACCTTCGCCCTGGCCTGCCTGTCCCTGTGCTGAAGCTTCTTCCCAGATGCCAACTTCCACAGCCTTGCCATACGCTCCTCCGCTGGCAGGCTGCCTGCCCCTGCTGCGTCCCTGCGCTGCCCCCATGGCCCTTGCCCCCAACACCACTTCATTGGCCTTCATGGCACCCTTTTCTTTTGTGAGAATTTTCATTTACTTTTCGTCTGGTTTTTTGTGTATGTGGTGCTGGGGCTCGAACCTGGGTCCTCGCACGTGCCAGACAAGCTCTCAACTGCTGAGCCACCGCACCAGCCCCACATGGTACTTTTTACCATGTGACACCACACACCTTTTCTATTTGGCCCTCCTCTGTTCACAGCTGTGATCCCTAATCCTGGTCCCGAGCCTGGCTCACAGTAGCTGCTCAGTGAGAACCAACTGTGGAGGGCCCCCAACCCAGGACCCCCCCAGAGCTTCCGAAGGTGACTCCTGGGGAGCAGACTTCTTTCCCGGCTGATGTACAAGCCTAGAGACTTCCTGCTGGAGTACCCAGCCCGTCCACCGCGCTCCAGGTCAGAATGGCCTCCAGACCCTGATCCCTAGCAGTCCTGCTGTACACTTAAAAACTGGCCCAGAGGGCAGGTTTTATGCTAAGGATCCTGGTTACAAAATAATACTAATAAATAAAGTAGGGGAAGCTTTGGGAGGGGTGAAATTTTTTGCAGCACAGATTAGAGATGGTTTCGTGGCTTTGTACTTGCCCCAGACTCAGTAAGTTAAATACGTTCAGCTTTTTGTATGCTGAATGAGGTGGTTTTCGAAAGTGAACCGCAGGAGAGAAGCCAGGCCTCTCAGATGATCTCATCCGGCCTGCTCTGCGCTACCCTCAAGCCTGCGGCTCCCAGGTGCACACCAGTGGGCTGCCTGCGCCTCTGATTAGCTGGGTCACTCGTCTCCTTCGAAAGGCAGCGCAAGCTGATGCACTGCAGAGCATGGGAGAGCTTGGGTTTCCTAGGCATGAATTACGCATTCCTCCGCCGTCTGCAGATGCGGGGAGGCACCATGCGCCTTCTGTGCTGGGAACGCTTCCCCCAGGCATTCCGAGCGAACCGGCAGCCATGGATGAGCCCCTGCAAGGCCAGATAACCGAAGGCGGTCGTCCAGGATGCCACCGATTGTACACGACTGAATTCAAGGGGAACTTGTGGTTTCTAAAACAGGGCAAGGAGCCCTAAAGGCTTGCAGGGGTGAGAATCACTCCTGAGCCCAACGCCCTCACACGAGCAGCACGGCGACAGGCCTGGCCGGCCGAGGGGAAGATTCTGCTTTAGGAATTTCTCCCAAAGGACTCACTAATGATGTGATCATCGAAGATTGCTCATCACGAGGCTGTGGGTGGACACAGACACTGTGAGCAGCCAGATGCCCCGCAATCAGGGTCAGCCCCCTGTCCGCAGGGTCCAGGGACGACAGGCTGCTCCCTGGGACAAACTCCGCCACCACCCGGTTCTGAAAGTGGAGGGCTCTTGGGGCGCAGCCTCACCCACGGTCTGCATGTCTCTTACGGCCCCTTCTGGCTCAAAGCAAGGGTGAGGCATGGTGACAGGTGCCCCGAGGCCAGCAGCACTACGCACAGTTGCCACTTGGCCCTTTCTAGAAAGTGCTGCTGATTCCCGCTCCATCATGGCAAGGGAAAACCTCACGATGTACCAGTGGATGAAGAAATAGGTTCCAAGACCCTCGAGCTTCCCAGCTCCAGTGATGACAGAAGATGCAGATGTGTGGGGGACATGCGCGGACTTTCTCTGGGTCATGGAGTTCTGCATGCCTTGGAAGAGCCATCTCTGTTTCCCAGTGCCTCCTCAGTGGCCAGGGGACAAGAGGAAGCAAACTGGCGCAGGGAGCATGGCCCCAGGCCTCATCCCGGAGGCCCCGATGGCCCCAGTTCTGCTCCACTCTGCAGCCCTCGCACCTCAGACTTCCACACCCTCCAAACCCTCGCTGCTCTTAGGGAAGAGCAGGGCCTCCTGGGGCCAGGGTGTTGGATGCTGTGTGCCGAAGGAGGCTCACCTTGCTACCTGTGGGTCCTGCCGTCACCACGGAAGCTGCGGGTGGACATGTAGTATAAATAAACTTAAATATAATTTCAAACTGATCCTTTGTGGCACTGGCCACATTCCAAGGCCTCAACAGGAAGCTGGTGGCACCACCATGGGACAGCACAGATGCAGGGGCTCCCACAGCACGGGAGCCACAGGAGGGTCCTGGACAGCGCTGGTATAGTCTCACTGGTCGTATCCCCCACCCTGATGTTGCAGCCACCTCGGAGAGCACTCGTTTCTGCCACTGCAGTCAAGGAAGTGGACACTGGACCAGGTGGCTGCAAGGCCAAGGCCACACCCTCAGGAACCCCCGGACTAGGCCTCAATGGATGGTGGGCCTGGCATTTGGTGACCGGGCAGAGGAGCAGCGTGCGAGGCGCTGGAGGCGCATGCAGCCCCACCCTCCAGGTGGCCGTGACTTGCACACCCAGGAGACCACAGTGACGTGAATAAGTGATTCAACAAGCGCATGGGAGACAAAAAGTAGCTCATCCACGCAGAATTCCACAGAAGCTATGTGGAGGCTCTGCCCAAGGAGTGGAGCCAAGTCCACCTAAGCACAGCCACACAGAGTGGCTTCCTCCCAGTGAGTAGCATAGAAAGCTGGTGGCAAAGGCCGACGTCCACCGGGACGGTCACATGACAGTGGGACCCTGATGTGGTGGAAAGAGCAGGTGCTGACCCTGGGTCTTCCTTCCTGTCACCACCACCTGTCCAGCCATGAGGACAGCAGACCCAGCAGAGGGACATCCTTCAAAGCCCTTGAGCAGCCCTCCAGACACTGCCAAGTTCAGAGAAAATGGGGTCAGAAGCTGTCGCCACCCAGGGGAGCCCGAGAAAACAAGACTATCCTGCCGAGTCCTCGGTGGGTCCTGGCATTGGAAAGGCTGTGAGGTGAAACTGAGGGAGCCTGGATAACTCGTGGACATTGGTTAGTGACAATGTATCAGAGCTGGCTCAGCGCTTGTAACAAATGCACCAATGTAAGATACTAAGCGTTTTGTTTTAAAGAGAGAGGGACCAGGGGCTGGAATGGGGGCTCAGTGATTACGGCGCTTGCCTGGCATGAGCAAGTGTCTGAGTTCGAACCCCAGCACCACGTACACAATGAAGTCTCGGAGCAACGAAAGCCACATGAAAAAAACTAAATAAAATTGATTCTTTCTCCCTCTCTCTCACTGTCCCTAAGAAAGAGAGAGAGAGAGAGCAGGAGAGAGAATCAATTTTACTTAGTTTTTCATGTGCTTTCATTGCTCCGACACTTCATGGCGTACGTGGTGCTGGGGTTTGAACCCGTGTCCTTGTGCATGCCAGGCAAGTGCCATAACCGCTGAGCCACCGCTCCAGCCCCATAAAACACTAATACTGGGGGCACCTGGGTGCAGGTTGCATAGGAATTTCTTTGTCTCCTGGTTTGGTTTTTTTGTCTTTGTTCTGTTTTGTTTGGTACATCTAAAACTGTTCTAAAACCCAAAAAATTAAATATGGAAATTTTAAAAAATAAGAATCGAGTTTCTGGACCACTCTCCCGTACGTGGAAGCGGAAGCGTGTGACAGGGACAGGTGAGGAAAGGTGGCATCAGGAAGGCAGGTCCTCTAAGCCCCCTGCTCTGGCACCTCTAGGTCTGGGCAGCTCTGCGGCGCACTCCCTGCTCTCCCGACAGGAGCCCAAGGCTGAATTCAGAAGGGCGGGGCAGGTTCACGGAGGACAGAGTGCAGGCCCGGGTTGTCCCAGCCTGGGCTGAATGGGTCCAGTGTTCCTGAAAGCTTATCCCTGTGGCAGCTGGCCTCTCTTCCTCATGCTGTGTGCCTCCTGCCCTGTCCCTGGTCAGGCAGCTCCGTCAGGGGCCTGATGACAGCATCTACGTTGCTGTTGGGCCTTCGGCTGTCTTATCAGATGGGCATGGAGCTTGGCAGGGGTGGATGGAGCTGTGGCCAATGAGGCTGCCCCCCACCCCCACACACTCCCCTCTTGGTTTTTAAAGAGAGAGGGACAGTGAGAGAGAGAAAAAGGGAATCAATTTTATTTAGTTTTTCACGTGGCTTTCGTTGCTCTGACACTTCGTTGTGTAGGTGGTGCTGGGGTTCGAACTCACGTCCTCACACTGTAACCACTGAGGCACCACTCCAGCCGCTGCATGCTTCCCTCTTAACAGATCCGCCTGGGCATCTGCACTTCACAGTGCTCCCGGAACAAGGCACAGGTGGCCTCCCCATTCCTGCCCTGCAGCGCCCAGCCACGTCTCCACATCGCAAACCCCACTCCGTTTCGGAGGTGCCGCAGCACTGCCCTGGACTGTGTGATGGAGTTGGGGGCAGTCTGACTCAAGGTCAATGTCCCGAGCCCGGCGAGGCCCTGCATTGGTCTCTTAAAGGGTTTCCGTCCATTCCATTTCAGACTCTAGAAGTCCAGTGGAACAGAAGGAGCCTCAGGTGGGCGGCTGCTGGCCTCTTCAAGTGCCAAGCTTCCTGGCCTGCAGTCCTACCAGGGCATCATCTTGAGTCAGTAAAAGGCGAAGCATCCAACTCACTGCCCTGGGCATCTGTGTCTCGAGGCCGAGGAGCTTTCTGAGGGCATCTTGACAGCAGGATGGAGAGGTGTGGGCCCTGGGAGTGGCTACCAAATCGGCACCCTGGCGAGGGCTGCAGCCTTCCCCACCTGGCATTGCAGCACCAAGGGGCTGCGCCTGGCTCCTGAGGAATTGACAAACCTGAACCTCCTCGGGTGCAGACACAGGGCGTTCAGGCTCAGTGTCCCGCTAAGCAGTTGCTGAGCTGCAATTTAAGAAAGGAAAACCACAGCATTCATATAAACTAAGTATTTGCCAACATTTGCATAAAGCTCCTAAGGAGTGGAGGAACCTAGAGTCTGACCCAGAGAAGTGCCGTGTCCTGGGTGTCACCAGCCTGGGATCCAACCCCTGCTGCCTGCCCAAACCAACCACATCGCAGAGTTGCTGCCACCGTCACTTAAGAATGGAGTCTGGGATCTGGGTTTTGCTGATTTGACCCACCTTGTGCAAAGAGTCAAATCCCCGCTTTGAATGTCCTCCTGTCTTGTTGATATCTATTTGGGAGTTGGGGGCACAGTAATTGATACAGAACGAAATGCACACATCTTAGGTCTGTGGCTGGAAGCTTTTTCACCCACCATATTTCAGATTGTCCCTCACGCCCTCCCCTGCCCCCAGAGGCCATTCTGTCATCACCAGAGCCTGCTGCGGAGCCTGCGCAGACGGGGCTGCACAGGGTGCGCTCATGGATGCCAGCCCCTCGGCCCGCACCCTGCTTAGAGGTTCTTGCACATGGTTTTGTTACTCTCCTTTTTATTCTGAGATGTTTCAGAAGAGAACAGTCTAACGAACACCCATGTATGGAAGCACCCAAATTCAAGCAAAGCTCGCACGCTGAGGGTGGCTTCTCTTACCCGTTTCAAGAAGCCCACGGTACCAGCGCAGTCCCCTCGGGGCCCCGCCCTCTCCCAGAGTTGGCCACTGTGCTGAAGGTCACACGCCTGCCTGCTCTGGACCCCACTTTACATCAGGCACAAGCTTGCATAAACAATACGCGGCACTGCTGTTTCATGTGCTGAGCAATGTTTATAAGGGCAGTCACGCACGCATAATGGAGGACAATGACAGGCTTCAGACGTGACCATGTTCCCATCAGATCACCACAGGGCAGAAAAATTCCTGCCGCCTGCTGACGTCATGGCCGCTCTAACAGCGCCGGGCAACATTGCTCACTGCTTGTGACGCTGCTGTAAACCATGCCGCTGCTCTGCAGTGGTCTGAAAGGAGAGCTATGTACAGCACTTAATGCCCTGAGATGACACGATGATAATGAACAGATGCCACCACCCGGTGCTGCCCAGATCCCAGATCCATGGGCTAATCGAGGCTGTCGTTTCGAGCTGCGACGTCTGGGGGCTGTTTGTTACACAGTTTGGACACCAGGACCCCTGCCAGATAAACAGTTATGCCCCTGAGGGATACCTGGGGATCCACCCAGGACAGCGGGGTGTGATAGGTGACTCACATGTGCATGGTGCCCATGTCAAAAGCACATGACCACTCTCAATGCTGACCTGCCCTGCACAGCTTTGCAGAGACGTTTGATGACACTTTAGTGTGGTACCCACAGATCATCCAGGGGTCAAGGGGCTTGCAGGGGAGTGGAGGAAGCTCTCCCACAGGGGGTCTGGTGTTTCCCCTAAATGCAGGCAGCAGCTAAAACACACTGAAGGAATCTGTTGTCCACACGAGGTGATGATGCCTGTCACAGCAGAGGGAAGTCACCCGGTAGGAGGTGAAGATGCCTTGACCAAGGTCATGGACTGGGGCTCCCTCCACCCAGCAGTGGGCCTCTGAGACCTGAGAGGAAGGTGCAGGAGGATCCACGCCCCCAGAAGAGACAGGCTGCAGCATGGAGAGATGCCCTGCGGGAGCTGCCAGGCAAAGAAACTGCTGTGGTTCCCTGACTGAGATTCCAGGGGACATCAAAGAGGCCCCGCTGTCTCCAGACAGGACCACAGAGCCTGGGAAGAAGGGCCAGGCTGCTGGGACCCACAGCTCAGACAAGGCCCATCTGGCTCCCAGGGGCTGGGAACTGAACTCTTGTCCCATAGCTGGCTCTTCTCGGACAATCCAGGTGGCGCTGGACAGCAGCCTCCCCTTCATCCCCCTCCATCACCACAATGACTGCATCCCAGAAGTCTCAGCAGTGTCCCAGACCTCCCACCCAGAGTGTCCTGCAAGGCCTCTGCATCTGTGTGGAAGTTGAACAGACGTTCCCTTCGCGGAGCCCACCAAGCCCAAGCGCATCTCCACCAACTGCACCTGGACAGCTGCTGTCCTCGTGGGAGCTGGGAATTCACCCAGCCCTGTCGCCAGAGCCTGTTTGTAAAGATGAGCGTGACGTGTGACAAGACACGCCCTCCTAGGGGTCCAGACTCATCTGTAGTGCCTGGTCCTAGCACCCGGCTGCTGCGTGGCCAACAGGATCCGGGGAGGAAGCTTGTGTGGCTGGGAATCAGCCTCCCGTCTGTGCCCGCTGCAGCTCATCAGGCCTCGGAACCCAGAGAATGGAGCCCAACCAGTTTTCTGCATCCCCAACTTTGTCACGTAGCCTGGTTCCCCAGGAAAATCACCTGCTGACTTCCTTGGGAGCTGAAGGGCAGTGAACACCCCACGCCTGGAATCAAAGACCTGGGCTCTTCTTCATGGAAAAAAAATCAAAATGATTTAGACATAAAACAAGACAAAATAGTCTTAAGCAGCTGGAGATAAAATACTCCATTCAGGGACAGAAAAACTTGATAGAAAAGGTATCAACGCTTGTCCAAATAAAAATAAATTTTAATTCGAAAGCAATTCTCGAGAGTTTTTCACAGAACTTGACAAAATAGAAGCAAAAGTCGTGTAAAAGAGGAAACAAGTCCAAAACATTTTTTAAAATTGTTTAAATTTGTGAAGTCGTCCAAACTCCTCAGTGAGAGAGTGGCTGTGCACACGTGGGGCAGAGTGACAGGTGTTTCGGTGTCTGGTCGCACCCCAGCGCTGCCTGTGAGCGCAGCTGCCTCCCTGCTCCCTTCTTCCTCTGTGAGAGGAAAGGCCCCATGGATGCACATGACAGATGCCATTTGCGCTGTGCTGGCTTTAACAACACCGCTGTGCAGTGGGGCGGAATGTGGGGGAGGCTGGAAACTCGAGAAAACAGAAGGAAAATGACATGAACTGCTGTAAGTGGGGACCTGTTCTCTCATTAGGGTGGCACCGCCCCCTCCCATCCTCTGATCCCGGCTGGAACAGCAAGCAGTGCGGCAAGCAGCACCCAGTTACGGTGCGCAAAGGGGCTCCCAGCCTCTGGGGCACTGGGCTGCACGTGTTTGCCCGCTGCATTACCCAGACGCGGCCTGGCCATGTCCGAGCACGCGGAGCACGGCTCCAGGCCTGACAGGGCTGCTTGGCAGCAGCCCGGGCAGAGTGATTGGCGCCAGGACCTCAAGGATGACAAAGTGCTGAAGCCTCCCTGAGACAGTCGCTATCAGATTGTGCGGCTGCCAGCTCGGGGCTCCCAGCCGGCAAGCGCATCCTCTGCAGCGATGCAGAGATAGGAGGGCCGACGTGACAGCCTGGGGGCGTCATCCCTCCCCAGGTGTGGCGGTGTGGGTGGTAGAAGAGGCACTGGACTCAGAGGAGAAGCACCCAGTTCTGTTCACAGCCAGAGGGTGAGAGGTGAAATGGAAAATGGTGAGGGGCAGAGACCACTGTGTGTGAGGTCACATGCGGTTGTGGGTCTGCGGGCATCCGGCTTGAAGAGCGAGGGGAGTGGGGCGGGTGGATGTGGGGAGGCGGATGGAATGAGACGGATGATGGATGGACAGACAGACAAATAGAGGCAGAAGAGAGAACACAGATGAACAGATAGAGACACGGAGAGGTTGTGGGTAGGAATGGGGATGCGCCTGTCAGGAAGATCTGAGCGATAGATAACTGGGTATCTGACTACTTTGCAGAATCACTGCTCCCTTTTAGGTGTGTCCCTGCGCATACAGAGCAAGGCCAGGCCGACCAGACCCTCCCCTGAGCTTAACTGTGCCTGCTGAGAGTGGCTGCCACGTACATCCCGACCTCAGAGACCCACCCAAGTCAGTGAAAGAGGGAAGTGGGCTAAGGCCCGGTTCCCCAGGGCTTGCTGTCCACCAGGCTCTGGGCTTGGAAAAAAACTGACCTGGGTGGGGGCTTCTCATCCCAGGGTCCCTCGCCAAGTCCAGTACTCACTGGCAGCCCTGCAGAGTTAAGGGATTAAAGTCAGATGGAGGTAAAAATTCATCTCAAGTGCTTTCATAGCCACCTGTCTTCCCACAGATGGGGCAGTTCTAGAACATTCCATTGCTCAGGAAGCTGCTGCTCTTCTGGGAAGGTATACTGGGGACAATGCAGACCTTAGGCGGGTGATGAGCCCAGCATTATTGCACAGCAAGATGGGAGTGAGGACAGCATCCAGCAAGCATCCAGCGGGCATCAGGCATCCAGTGGGCATCAGGCATCCAGTGGGCATGCATGAAGATGAAGACTGTTCCACCCTGCAGCCCCCTCCTGGGGAGTCTCCTGCCCTCCACTCCCTTCAGGCCTCGGGAGAGCCGGGTGCTCACGCACTCCTAGCCTGGACCGCAGGCACCGCCCGCTTGCCCACTGCCTAGGCATGAAGGGTGCTGCCATTAACCACCCCTCGCTGTTAGCGCCATGGGCACAGGCAGGCTCTGGCTCTGTGTTTGGCATGCCCTCCAGACCCCAAGTTAAAATGCATTTCCTGCTTCCTCTCCCTGACCCCACTCCCGGGTCACCATCAAATCGTCCCCAACAGACAAAGCAGCACAGCAGTGCCACCGTTTCCCTCCGGAGCTGGAGGACAGGCGAGCCCACAGCCCAGCCGTGGCTCACCGCTAATGGCAGAGACCCTCCCACCCACCCCGCCTGGACCTGGGCCACACTCCAGTAGTCTGTTTTCTGTCAACGTCACCAATTTCCAAGTGGCCCACAACTAAACCATATCATTTAGCTGTTCCAGCACTGTGGGTGACAGAAGGAAGCCAAGGAGGCCCTTGCTCCACAAGCCCCTGTGACCTTGACCTGAAGGGCAGACGGGGGACCAGAGCAGCTCCCTTCAGGAGGAAGGGAGTGGCTATCCCTGTGGCCTCAGGACCCACCCATCAGGCTTCAGATCAACCCCAAACTCCGAGAGTTGGGGGAATTGTGTTTGTGGCCACAAGATCTCCTGGAATGGACAGAGTTGGCTGCATAAAGTGACTTGGAGCCTGGGCTCCAAGTGCCTATCACTAAAAGACTGATGGGAACATGGCAATGTTTTGGAGAATTCAGATGCTCCATGACTCAGTTTCCCCTCACCTGATCAGTACAGCACTGGAGGAAGAACATCTAAATGTTGGTCTCATGTGGACGAGAGGTGTTGGGGCTGGGAGCTTCACATCCCATTCTCCAGGAAGGCCTGCAGGGACAGGGGACAGGGGACAGAAGAGGCATGGGTGACTGAGGGCCTCTGCGGATGTCAGTGCTGCGTCTGGGGGCATAAGCAGCAAATGGGGGCTGGCGGTCAGGCGTCCCAGCAACGTGAGGCCAGCAGCTCATGGCAGATGCCAAAGGCAGAAGGTGGGGACCAGGCTCCCCAGGCTCAGTGGGGCTGGATTCAGGGGCAGGAATCAGCCTGGAAGAGCAAGAAAGGTCTGAGGAACCCCCTCACAGCTGAGGAAGAGGAAATATGGCCAGGATGTGGACCCAGGAACACGGAAGAAAGACGGAGGCTTCTCCCAAAGCCTGGTGGGCTTTGGGCCCCACGGAAGGAAGTGGCACCCACATGTGGAGGACTCTTGCTGCCCACGGAGAATTCTGCAACGACGGAAGATGCTAACGGAAGCCCAGGCACGGCCCAGGAAGGAAGGCCCCTCGCCAAAGTCTTGCCCTCTGGGTCTTTCAGAGGAAGCCGCTTGCCCCGAAGCAGGGAGATGGACGACGCTGCTCTCGGAAGGAGCCAAAGCCAGCACCGCAGGGCCAGAGGCAGGACGGAGCAGGGCGCGGAGGCACGCGCAGCAAGCACAGGGGGCAGTGACCGCGGAGGGGCCCTCGGTGCATTCGATAGTGACAGGAGCAGCAAGTGCCAACTCGACCCAGCAGAGAATGCGCTGGAAAACGCCACGTGCTTACAGTGGTTCTAGGCCCCTCTCAAATGCAGGCCACGCAGCGCTGGCCAGCACGCCCACAGGAAGGGCATTGTTTTTTGAAGAAGTCCCTACCCCTTGACATAAAATTCTTCAAGAAACTTCTCCTGGTAAATACTCTCATAAATGTACTAAATAACCGTACAGGGTTTCCACTATGTCACCATCTGTCAGAGCAAACGATTGGAAGCAAACCAAACGTTCACCAAGAGGGGATCATTAAATACGCTGCAATCCAGTGGAAAACCCTAACAGCACTGAGGAGGGAGGAGGGCCGTGCGCTCAACCCCAGGAGTGAAAAAGAAGTAATAAAACGGGAACTCAGGTCATTTCCCATGTTTTAGTATAAAGAAATAAAAATAACATATGCTGGACGGACTCGAAAATGTGCTCCAAGTCTCAACATGGCTTTCCTGAGCGTAGGAGCCGCACTCCTGCACCACATATTGCCGTGCTATTTGACTCTTCATTGGTTTGCTGTTTATTTATTTATTATTGGTACTGGGAGTTGAACCCAGGGACAGTTAACTGCTAAGTTGCTCAGGGCCTCGCTAAATTGCTGAGGCTGGCCTTGACCTTGTGATCCTCCTTCCTCAGCCTCCCCTGTCACTGGGATTACAGCCGTGTGCCAGTACACCTGGCTAAATCATTAAAACGTAACTGTATGTCATGTGTTTAAGAACATACTTTAAAAAATAAGGGGACAAAAATTATTAGCATAATATTACAGATCAAAAGCCCAAAAAGGGAGTTGAAAGACAATTTTAGAAAATTAATCCTGTTGTACACAAGTAATGCTTGATTTTGTTTCACAAATACATACTGATTTTACTTTTTGTAAACTGCCAAAATTACTTCTGAAACAATGTTGCGATCTTGTAGATCTTGCAGAGCTTCAGAGAAGTATGTGCAGCATGACTCTCTGGAATGCAGCCTCACACCTCACTTTGGGGAGCAGAGAGGAGGGACCCTCCCCAGCTGTGACCACCCAGCTCAAGTGTCGCCAGTGACCATCAAAGCAGAGAGCCTCTGCACTTACTTTCAAACTCCTTTTCCTTTTTCTTGAGGTGGCAGGGACAGATCCCAGGGCCACCGCATTTGCCAGGCAATCACTCTCCCCCGAGCTGCACCCAGCACCCTAATAAGTCCTTACAACGGGCAAAACCTGTTGGGGGAGGGACCACGGAGCAGGAGCCCCAGGAAAACCCACATCTGCCCTTTTCCTCATCGGGTACTGGGGTGACTTTGCACCCCAACCTCACCCACACTTCCTTTCTTTTGATACAGAGTCTCACCATGTTGCTGAGTCTGGGCTCAAGAGATCCTCCTGTCTCAGCCTCCCGAGTAGCAAGGACCGCAGGCACACCCTACCTTGCCTGGCTCCGCTCTGAAGGCCCCTGGGTCTTGAATGCTGAAAGGAACATCTGAAACCAGCAGGCCTTTCTGCAAAATAAATGCATCCAAAAATAGCAACATTTCATGACAGCCACACCCACTCCAGGAAAAGTCACCAGTTAACAGTGGAGCAGCATGGAAGCGCACACAGTGGCACTGAAACCACCAAATGTACATGCGTGTGTAGGCATGCACACATACTGTGTGCATGTGTGTGTGTGGATTTGTGCCAGCACACGCGTACACACACACACACACACACACACATTCATGCGTGCCCGTTTTAGGCACTCCCGCATGCACATGCAGAAATAGGAGCCCACAGCACTCACACTTGTCAGAATCAGTGCCTTCCGTGACCATTGCAGGGAGCAGAAATCCAAGGGAGGCTGACCCGGGTCCCAGTGGCCGCAGTGATCCCAGGTGAGTGCTGCTTCTGCAGACGCCCTGGAGCCTCAGTGGGGGCAGGAAAGGATTGTGAATCCCCTTACTGGGTCACCTGTGTGATCTTTGACATCTCTGCATCTTCCAAGTGGCCCAGCAACACCTGCCTGGCAAGGAACCGTTCCTGAGCCCTGCCGTGCATTGGCGGGTCAGGGTCACACCTTTCTGGAGCACACGGAGCAGACATGTTCTCAGCCGTGCACGGTCCCCAGGATGCTGTCCTTTTGCTACCAGAGCCTGTGTCGATACCATAGATAATCACTGTGCACTAAGCACCAAAACTTCTGGTTCCCCCAACAAAATGGTACATTCCTGCCCATCTAAGTCCACCTTGACCATGTAATATCATTGGCCCAGTGAAACATGAGCAGAAATGTCTCCTGTCACTTTACAAACCAAGCCCAGGGTTCGTCAAGCCCTTTGCCCTCACTACCACGGAACAATGTTCCCTCCTCCTGAGTTCCAGGATGGGCTGTGAAGAACACGTGGAACAGAGACACACTCAACCTGCCAGGGACACACAGCATGAGCCAGAAACAGGCTGCAGGTGCTGACAGCCTCTGAGATCTAAAAGGCATTTTCCTCCATGGCACGCAAACCCATCCTGAAGTCCTGAGATGGAAATGGCCCTTTGAATATTGAGCCCAAGCATGGGCTGGCATGACAGCTGCTCGAATGGCTACATATGGTTAGAGGACATTTCCCCAGAGAGGGCCACTCAGGGCATCCTCGCTCTGCTTCTTTGTTCACAGATCTCCGTGTAAACAGGGGCAACCTGAGCCATGCTGACGGGGTCTGTCCCTGAGGCCTGAGCCGGGACACGCCAGCCCGATGCAGAGGCCAAAGCAAAGGCAGCCATCTTCCCAAGGTCCCCAGGGGCTCGCTCCATCCTTCTCCTTTGTGACGCATCTTCTGGTCTTGTGTGAGAAATCCTTTCCTGTGTTAAAGTAAGAAATCTGCCAGGTGCGGTGGTGCACTCCTGTAGTCCTGGGAGGCTGAGGTAGGAAGACTGCAAGTTCAACGCCAGCCTTAGCAACTGAGCAAGGTCCTAAGAAACCCTGTCTCAAAATTAAAAAGTAAAAAGGGCTGGGGACGTGGCGCAGTGATTAAGTGTCCCTGGGTCCAATCCTTGCTACAAGAAAAGAAAGACTTAAAAGAAAAGAGAAGGAATCTCCTCCACAGTATTTTCTACCCAGTGTGCATGCGAGCGTGACTCACATAACCACCGAGAGTGCAGTGAGTTTCAAGCACGGCTGGACCCGAGGGCGAGGATGTCCTCGTGAGGGGCCAGGGGCGTTGCTCTGACTCTGCCCTCTCCTCTGGTGGCTCTGCTGCTGTCAGGCAGGAACTGCCCCCAAGGAGGCAGAACAGCGACTGCATCTCTAGGCTTGGGTCCTGCCTGTCCTCTGAGCCACCTGCCCACACAGAGAAACTTCTGCCTCAATAGTCCATAACCACTGGGTCTATTTGGCTTCAATGGGTCCCACGTCCATCCCTGCACTGTGGCAGGGGAGGCAAAGCTGTTATCTGACTGGCCAGTCTGCTCCAAGACCCTCCTAGATGCAGGAGTAAAGGAGCCCCACCCAAACCGAATGTACTGGAGGCAGGAGCTAAGCCCAGGGGAAATGGCAGGGCTGGGGACAGCCAGTGAGTACCAGGTTCCTGAGGCCTCCAAGTGTGCAGAGGCCACCCTGGTGTCAGAAGCAGTAACAGGGTGTGGCTCGGGGCTGGCGGTCAGAGAGCTCGTTTTCCCAGGCTCCGTATACTCCACCCATGTGGAACCGGCCAGGCATGGAGGGCAGGCTTCTGCTGTCCCTGGGCCACGGGGCCATGTGGCCTTGGCAGGTGTCAGTCTTTGCGGCCACCTCTGTATTCCCGTGGCAACTGCGCGGTCAGCCCTGCACAGCGGCTCTGACTGTCCACCAGTTTCCTGCAGCATTCCGACCTCTGCGCAGCGGCACCAACCTGCGATTCTTGTGTTTTGTTTTGTTTTGTTTTGTGCGGTGCTGGGCTTGGGGCACTGAGCTACAGCCCCCTCCTGCTTCAGAATCCCGAGCGGTAAACAGGATTTCCAACCTGCACCGCGTGCTGTGCTTCGCGGAGGTCAGGTGACCTCAGATGGGGCACACGCCTGTCTTCTAGGAGCCACTCATGGGGGACGACACCCTGCCCCGATACCAGAACTTACTGGAGCATTTGCTGGTCAGCATGGTGAGGTGGGCGTGGTTTTCCAGGATTCTGCCGGCGGGAGCTGCCACACCTTGAGCATCGCAGACTGCAGCACAACTGAGTGCTGCTGTGGTCTGGGGAGAGAAGCGAAGCGGCGCTGGCCTGCGGGAGGACACAGCGTTTGCCTGCAAGGGACGATTTCCTCCCTGCAGGCGCCCGGGCTGCCAGAAGCTGGGCTGCGTTCCAAAGGTTAGAGATGGGGCAGAACGTGTAATTTTAGCTTTTCAGATGGCCCTTCTGTCTCTGAAATGCTAAATACTGTCTCACCACAGTTGCAAAATTCTCGCACGCAGCGGGGGGGTCAGGGTCAGTCCCAGCCCCTGGGTCTCTAGGCAGAGACATCTGCAGAGACTGAACCATCAGGGAGCACCGCCCCGGCCCAGGGCTCAGCCACGCCGCCGCCACCGCAGGGCCTCTCAGGGAAGGCGCAGCCTGGAAAGCCAGAGCATGGACTCCAGGGCCACCTTTGCTTCCAGAGCAGAAGGCCCTAGCCAGGACCCCCAGCACCAGGTGTAGAGCCCTCCACAGTGACACGAGGGAGCTGGGCTTATTCACGGGGCCTTTGCTGAGCGGGAGTCTGAGGCTGAGCAGGAATCAGTGTGTGAGTGCTGAAGCCAGAGCATAGGTCCAGGTGCATTGTGGCTGTGGTCTCTCCTGGCACCTTCACACAGCTGACCCTGCTGGGTTGTGGGGTGAGGAGGCCCCACGGCTGCACTCAGGCCCCCTGTGAGGGAGCTGGGGGCCGCAGAGCCCTTCCTCATCTGGGCTTCAAACGAGCACAACTCTCTCGAAGCTCTGGGCAGGGATTTGTGGCCACCCCTCCTGCTCAGAGCTGCCTGTGCCTTGCCCCTGGACCTTACCCTGCCTGTCCTTGACAGTGGCCTCCTGCCACAGGCTCCTGAGACCTGCTGGAGGACGCCCCAGCCACAGATGTGCAGCCCTGGCCGCAGCCCCACCAGGAGCAGCCCCAGCTGAGACGAGCCGGGGTCCCTGTGCAGATGCCCTGGAGCCTGGCCCTTTACGTGGGACAGCTGAGGTGTGTGCTGCGACCTCCCAAGGCCCCAGCCACCTCCTCACTAATGCACCTCTTCTGTCTCCATCCCATCCCTACCTCAGCTGCCCACTGCCCTGCAGGTGCTTCCCAGGGCCACCTCTGAAAGAGGCCTCGCCCCTAAACCCTTCCCTCAGGCTCTGCTCCTGGTGAGGGAAAGTTTTTTCTCCCTACAGCGTCTGCTGTCACAGGGTGATCTGTCACCCTGGATTCTGTCATTGGAGGTTTGTCCCGTGGGGCTTAGCCTGAGTGACAGCGGAAGGAGCCCACGAGCTTCCGGGTATGTGACCCGAGGAGCTGAAGCAGGGACGCAGGCAGATGCTTGCACGGCAGTGTTCACAGAAGCCCTGTGGACCTAGGAGCCAAGGATCATGCACAGAGGAGCAACCTGAGTCCAAGCATGGGTCCTCAGAATGTCAATCAGCCTGCAAAAGAAAGGGAACCCTGGCGCCTGCTGCTACCTGGAAGAAACTCGGGGCGCTGCATGGGGGAAGGACGCCGGCCACGAAAGGACAAACACTGCATCCACTTACCCTGGATGTGTAAGGGGTCCACAGAAGCAGAAGGTAGCACAGGGGGTGCAGCGGAGCTGCACGGGGTGGGGAGTCAGAGTTTAGCGGGTGCAGAGCTCCAGTGTGGGAACATGAGAAGGTTCTAGAGATGGCTAGTGGTGGCAGCTGGGCCACACGAGTGTCACATGCTTACGAATGGCTATGATGGAGATTTGTTAGGTGGGTCTTACAACATTTGAAAACAAAAATCCAAACAATTTGAAAAGAATACATAGATCAAGGCCTGGAGATAGCAGGGCCTTGGGGACATTACAGCAGCACTTTCTCCTGCTCCCCAGGGGACTTGTCACCAAGGCACCAATTCTGGGTGACATCCTGGGCTTCGTGCCCTTCCTCACCCCACCACACAGCAAACGCAGCCCCCCACTCCCTCCTCACTCGGCACCAGCCAGCACCGGGCGCAGGAGAGCTGCCCACGGAAGGGAACCCAGGCCACTCTCGTCCGCCCTTCAAGTCCCAGTTCAGGCCACAACATGACAAGGGCTTCATGAACTTTGGCATGGTCACCACCACCTGCAGGCTCCGTCCCCAATACCCTCCATTTCGCCTCCCTTGCTTCTAACAAAATTCACGAGGACATCTGGTGACTAACATGAAAGGAGAAGCAATGTGGGAACCCTTGGAGACAGCAGCTGGCTGCAAAAGTAACCAGGAAAGAACGGAGGTGCGGGATGCCATGTGTACTGGACGCGCGGGCTGCCGGCTCCGCGCTGAGGCTGCCTCTGGAATCAGGCACACGTGCGCCAAGCGGGCCAGCACGGAGGGCTCCCAGCACTCAGCAGTCGGGAAAGGAGTGCAAGGAAGCAGCTTGCTGTATTTTCAAACCCAGTGCTTTTAGCATCAGGCCTGACGTGCTGCAGAAACCATCTGAGGAATGCCCAAGAGAGTGGGCTGCGAGCTGGGGACACTCAAGAACCGCGAGCAGCTCCAGCTCCCCGCGGGCTCTGACCGGGCTGGTGGCTGTCTGGAGAACCTCCTGAGAAGCGGGGAAGCAGTGATCGATTAGCAATGTGGGCCAAGGGCACAGGCCAGAGGGTCAGCGGAGCATGGGCCAGGTTCTCAGCGTCCCCAAGCAGTCATATCCCAAGCCTGACAAGGGTTTGTGAGCTGACCCCACCTTCCTCTCCAAGCTCACCCCAGGCCATCCCTGGCCTGCCTCAAGGTCCACCCAGCATCTTGTTCTGCACCCACGCAGTTCACGCCCTCCAGCAGCCTCGGGGTTGGGAGACACAATGCCCATCTGCCGCTGAGGGGCGGAGGCCCCAGAGTAGGTGGCTCACCCGGGGGCCACAAGGTGGGGGAACGACAAAGCTGCTGCACCCATCGGTCTCCTGGCTCCAAATCCGGTGCTCTGTTTGCCAAACTGCCAGAGGGGAGATGCCTCAGGCCCTCGTAAGCCTTGTCACCGTGGCTGAAAACATGTGGCGGCAGCAGAGTCCAGAGGAGACGTGGCTCTGAATTTGTCCTGCAGCCGGGTCAGCTGCCTCGGCCTAGGGCAGCGGCCGTGCAATCCAAGTAGACACAACAGACTTCATAGTTGTGCGTGGCTCTAGCCCAGAAGTGTATTTTTACCCTGGTGACTCAGTCATTTATTTGTCAACAGAGGCCAGTAAAGGAAAAGGCCCAGGAGCCATTTATAAACAGATTGTAGCCCCTGGAGACATTCCAGGGAAGCAGAATTGTCTAGAAATGCTCTTCTGAAGGAATATCACTCGCCGCCATGCCGAGGGGATTTGTATGGGAAATGGGTGGCTGGGGCGAGTTGGGGACACTGCAAGGGCTCAGAGATGGATGGTGTCACAGCTGAGCAGTTGGACCTCAGGCAGATCCGTACCCCAACTCGGCCACCTGCAAATGTACACAGGGGATTCGAGTGCTAAGCCTCAACTCCCTCATCTGAAAAGTGGACACAGCGAAGCCAGCCTCACGGGGCTCTGCAAGGTTAGAGAAAACATGTGTGTCACAAGCGATGTCACTGTGATGGCGAGGGAGCCGCAGAGGGACTGCAGAGAGTGTTCCAAACGTCAGCTGCATGGCTCGATATCTACCACAAGCAGAACTTATCTGCAGCCAAGAGAGGAGGAGGCACGTGCACTGTGGCCTGTGCAAAGGGTAGCAGATGAGGGAATGGGCACTCTGCCTCCCAGCATGCTCTCTGGCAGGACCCACCAACGCTAAAATGCACACACCCAAATCCCCACAATGCATTTTCTGGATGTGTGCCCAACAGATAGGAGGGCTTACCTTGTCCCAGAAGACATGTGCAAGATGCCCACGGCAACTTCACTCACCAGTCAGAGCTGCAAGCTACCCAAGCATGGTGGAACAGATGCATGAAGTGTGGTGTGTTTGTGAAGGGAAATACTATACTGCTGTGAAAAAGGACACACCATTGCTGACACACACAAAGGAGCCTCTCAAGGGAAACACTGAGGAAGATCCCAGACAGTAAAGAGCACACACTGGAGGTTCACTGATTGACAGCCAAGAATAGAGAAGACTCATCTATGGGAAGAGAAGTCAAGAGAATGGTGACCTCTAGTGAAGTTGATGTTTTGAATGGATGCTGCACAGCCCCCCAGCAGCTCCCTCACCATGACAGTGACATCCCTGGACTGCTCATGACAGACATGTCTCTTCAGACTTGAAAGGACACAAGCAACTTTCTGGGGTGATTGAATAGTTCGTATCATTGACCCAGTTGTGATCACGAGGAGTGTACAAATGTAAAAATGTATGCATGTTGTACCTATTTTCTTAATAAAGAGTAAGATATGAGCACAGCAAGGCTGGAAAGTATACAAGAACACCTGGTGGTTCAGGAGCTTCAAACTCAAAAGTCCATAAAAGCCAGAAAGACAATAAAAATGACAGAACGGGCCAGGTGTAGAGCAATCAGTACCAGACATGGATCTGATTTAAGATTGAGCCAAAGAAAGCTGCCAAGACTGGGTACCCCACACACACACACTGGCTGCAAGTCTGAGCTCACTGTGTGCACCCATTCCATAGGAGGAGTGCAGGAGCTCGAGGTGCTAAGGGACCTGAACCCTGGCAGCACAACTCCACGAAACAAAGCAGATCAAGAGACGCATCCAAGAACCGGCATCTTTCAAACACTAAAATGGCCAGGGGACTGCAGAGGAAGATTCCAGCCGGGAAGTTAAGAGCCATGGGGCCACTCCTGGGTGGATCTCTGGGCCTTCCCGGACGAGCTGCTTACCCTCACTTGGTGCTCAGCATTCTTCTCAAGTGGATACCAGTTCTTAGGGGTTAGCTACTCAGACCGTCTTACACCTTTATCACAGCCCGTGTTGCCGCACTCAGAGAAGGTGCTCAGCAAAGTTGCTTGGTCAAATTAATCAACCAACCAGTGGACCATATGAAAGCGAGGTTGTGAGATAGAAATGGTAACCAACAGCAAAGCACCCAGCAGGGTTATGAAGCTGCAAGGGCCAGCACAGGAAGCCAGCTGTCATCCACAAGGCCAAGAATCTTAGGATCCAAACACCTGAACTAGCACTGCCACCGCAAAGCCAGCGGAACTGTGCACAACCTGCCACCAGCATCCTATGTTCTCGGCACCAAACTAACAGTTCAACTTGAGGATTTAAATGCAATTTAAGCAGGTGTAATGAGTCTTTTGGCTAAAGGTGACATAAAGTCAACACAAAAATGCTTATGAATATACCAAACTCTCTTTTCTCTTGCTGGCTCGCTGGCTCTTACACACACACACACACACACACACACACACACAAATTCCTTTCCCTTCCAAGAAAAAAAGAAGCCACCCAAACAGACTCTCCCAGATGCAAAACGCCATGGGGGGAGAACGGGAAAAGGAAAACTTTGGGTCGGCGCCGAGCACCTGGTGAACCCGCACCCGCACTGCGCGGCTCCCGCGCCCACCCTTTCCCATCCTGGCAATTTGCCGCCCAGCTCCAGTAAGAAAAAGCCCGAGCTGCGCTGCGATTGGCCCTCCACGCGTCACGTGCCTGAGGACGGCCAATCGCGCAGCCCGAGGGTGGGGCCTGGCGCGCCCCGCCCGCTGGAGGAGCTGGAGGCTACCAGCCGGGTCCTTCACACTCCGCACCACGACGGTCCCCTTCCGTCTCCCCAGCTGCCCGCGTCGCGTCCTTCCACAGTCCCCGGAGGCCGCCGAACGGAGGCCGCCGAACGGAGGCCGCCGAACGAGGGGCCGCAGCGAGCGCAGAGCTGCGCAGAAGGGCGGGAGGAGGTAGCGTCCCAGGGGCCACGTCCCGGGCACTTTCCCGCCCCTAGTCCCCTGGGCTCCACTGGAGAAGGTGAAGCCTCTGCATCCGTGTCCCCAGGATCTCCCTCTGAGCCCTCCCACGCTTCTACCTCCATAACATTTTAAAGCAAACTTCAAAGAACTGCAGCGCATGGAAAATCAGTGTCTCTTGAGAAGAATGCAGCTCAAAGTAAACAATCAAAGCAAAGCAATGTCATTAACCTCTTGCTAGACAGGGACCTGCCCAGGGCTCCGCGCTCCAGGCCTGGAGCTGTCGGTTAAAAGAGAAGATTGGCAGGTGTTAGAACAAAGTTAGACAGCCCGACACCGGACTGAGTCTCCGCTTGATGTAATCAGTAGGTGTGGAAGCAAGTGGAAAAGGGACAAGAAGCTTTCCCACTGAGTGATTCAGATAGGCCGGGCGGCATCCTGCAGCACCTGCAAAGCAAACACCGAAGCCTGGCTCAGCGGTGCCTTCCTTTCCAGGGCCACCCTTTGTTTATGGCAAGGAGTTCTGGTTTCCCTCCTCATTAGGGACATAAACATCGTTTCTGAAATAAATGTGTTTGAATTCCACTTTTGAGATAGCAGAATAAAGTATTTTCCCCTTGGCTTTTGGAAAATCATGTTTCCCAATAAGAGAAAAAAAATAGAGGGGGATATAAACCCTAAGATCCTTTCAATGAGATGAGAAAACCTCTGCTGCCCTGGAGGGCACAAAGGTACTCTAGTATGTGAAAGTGACAAGCTGCAGGAAGAGACAGCCAAAACTAAGTGTTGGAGGAGGGAATAACCCCACAGGCCTCAAGCCCCCCTCCTGGTTCACCATAGTCCTGCAAACCCAGGAAAGAACCTGGCGATGGGCTGCATGAGACACCTTGGAAAGTGGAAGAAACGCAGCTGAGAAGACGGGATGTGTAAGGGACAATTAGACTGCAGTCTCCACCCCAGGTCCCACGCCCCTCAGCATCGTGAGTATTTTCTTCCCAAGTTAAACTGAAGGGCCCAGCTTAGGGTGCCCAGAGCCCTGGAGCAGTGTGGCTAAAAACACTGATAAAGTCAGCATGCTCAAACACAGGAGCTCCCCCGACCCCCGCCTGCCACCCTGTTCAGAACCAGCTTGCCAGGAGCCGGGTGTGTCCCCAGATCGGGGCAGTGAGGTCCATCACAGGGGAAACTTAGTGAAAGACCTGTGGAAGTCTGCAAAACCCTCTGTCACCCTATGTGAAAACCTGGCAGTATATAAACTTCACCCAGGCTCGCAGATCTTCAGCACAACTCGGTGTGCCCCCACTTAAAATATGGCCCACAACCAAGGAGACTCCAAAATGGAATTCAAAGGTCACAAGCATGCACCCATGCACACATGCACACGCACACACACACACATTCTCACAAAGACAATCCAAAAACATCGGAGGCCTCAAAGTGCTATCAGAGATATTCTATTTTCCTTAGAGCAGGTGCTGGACAAGCTGTGGCCCAGGGCTCAAGTCCAGCCTGGACTGTGAACTAAGAATAGCTTTCACATTTTTTAATGATTGTGGGGGGAACAGATGAAAAATATTATGTATCACACAGAAATTTTACTAGTTTCTACTTCAGGGTTGGTAAATGGTTTTATTGGAATGCAGCCCCAGACAGTCCCTTTTGTGTCACCTAGGGCTGCTTGCACAACACCTTGGCAGAGTTAGAAGAGAGACAATTCAGCTGAAAATATTTACCATCTAGACCTCTACAGAAAAATGCCAAACCCTGTCTTAGAAAAAGAAAAGTTATAGTATTCATCAATCCAGCAAACACAAGGTGCTATTTTAAAAATTCACCAGGAATGAAAACAAGGTGTTGGGAATAAACATACGACAGCATGAATTAAAAGTTCAATGGAGGGGCTGGAGCGGTGGCTCAGTGGTTTCGGCACTTGCCTGGCAAGCACGAGGACCCAGGTTCAAACCCCAGCACCACGTGCACAACTAAGTGTTGGAGCAACAAAGGCCATGTGAAAAACTAAATAAAGTTGTTTCTCTCTTTCTGTGTCTCTCTCACTGTCCCTCTCTCTTTATAAAAAAAAAATTCAGGGGCTGGAGCGGTGGCTCAGCGGTTTCGGAGCTTGCCTTGTAAGCTTGAGGACC
>PVKS010024618.1:0-30832 GCA_004027875.1 Aplodontia rufa | reverse complement strand
GTTAGTGTGCCTATCTCTCCACAGCCCCTCCAGCATCTATTGTTGTTTATTTTCTTCATCTTTGCCATTCTGACTGGTGTAAGGTGATATCTTAATGTGGTTTTCATTTGCATTTCTCTGATTACTAATGACTTAGAGCACTTTCTCATGTATTCATTGGCTTGATCAATGTCCTCTGGTGAGAAGTCTCTGTTTAGCTTTAGATAGACAGTAAGTATAGTTTTAAGTGATCACAAGGTCGTCTTTGCCTTGAGATTGTTTTATGTGGGTTTGAATCCAGACTTCAATATTTGCTGGTTATAAGACCTTGAGAAAGTTGCTTTACTTTTCCGTGGCAACTTTAATTTCCTTTTCTATAGAATTTTGATTGTAATACCTTTTCGTAAAGTTTTTAGGAAAATTAAGTGAATTATTTCATGAAAATGTTTAGTGCATGGCACATATGAGCACTTTGTAAATGTTAGATGTCATTAGCATCACTCATAATAACTCATCACTATTCCTTTGTGTTAGTAGGGAACTGACATATTTCTCCTTATCTCTGCTATCTCATCTATATCAGTAGAATGATTTCTGTAGCTAGAATTAGACCACCTAATCAAAGGTGATTTAAACTCTAAGAATAATTATCCTCTGTAAAAAGAAATCCAAAGCTAGTTAGAGGATAGATTAGATTTACGGATTGTTATCATCTCCTACTATGGTTATAAAATAATAGCAGAATATACTTACCTATGTCCAGTGAAGAAGAGGAGCATTTTTATTTATGAATAGACATTGTTTTTGGTAACATCTGACTGACTGACTCAGATGTTCTTAGCCAGAATTAGGTCACATGTCCAAGTCTCAATCATTCAGTGACAGAAGATATCGATGTCATCATAATTGGTTTAAGCCAAGTAGATTATAAGTGAGTATATGATGTCTCTAATGTAGGCAACAGTGTCTTAGCACACCTTTTTGAAAAGTGAATTTATTAATATATTTTATTTGTCCAACTAAAAATTGTGTATAGTTATGACATTCAACATGTTTTGATATATGTGCGATTATGGAGTGGATGAATCAAGCTTTCAACATGTGTATCATCTCACTTTGTGTGTGTGTGTGTGTGTGTGTGTGTGTGGTAAGAACACTTAAAATCTAAGAATTTCAGGTACACACTGTATTAACTCTAGTCACCATATGTACAGTAGATCTCTTGAACTTCTCCTAACTGAAATTTTGTGTCCTTTACATACCTTCTTTTAAGTCTGAAGATTTCTTATGTTGCCATTCTAAATACTTTTCAATTTAAGAATGGGGTAAGAATTTTGAGACTTGATTTCCAGAATTAGTTTTGAGAACTGATGATTTTCCTGATCTTTTTCTATTTTCAGTAAAATGTTTACAAGGTTAAGCTTATAACTGAACAGTGAGTCAACTGAAATCTTTTTTTTTTTTTGGATCGACTTAACTTAGGTTAGTGGGTGTCCTTTAAAGCAAAGCCAGCTCTGTGTCCTCTTTACTGGAATGCATTAGTCTTTGAACAAGCGTTTAAAGCTCGTTTTGTTTTCTGGCACATGATATTCTAGTCTTATCTATGTGTTTCTTATCCAGACTCGGAATAAGCAATTATATTATATCCCTTTAGAGTGATGAATCATTTAATAAAATAAATTTAATATTATTTAAATTCAGTAAAGCTAATAATTTAATAACTTTGTTAACCTTGTTTTTACTAAAAAAAATTAGTTCCTGACAACTATTTTTGAATAAAAGTTTAACTTTTTGAGTTTCAGATTGAGAATTTTTCTTGTTTTAAGAAAGCATTAAATTTCTATAACCTTAAGTTATCTCTTTCTAAAACTTCGTTAGGCTTACTAATATATGTATTGTGTGTGTGTGTGGGGGGGTTCTTTCCCTTTTTTTGGGTTCTTGTTATATTCTGTTTAGTGAAAAGGAGACCTGGAAAACAGAATCTGAAATAGTTAAAGAGGAAAAGAAAAAGCTTGAGGATCAAATTCAACAAGATGCTATAAAAGTAAAAGAATATAATGTGAGTAAATTACTTGTAACATCAATATACAGTATTAAATAAACTAGGATAGCTAGGTTCAGCAAATAATATCAGTGTGTTTTTATGCAGAATTTACTCAATGCTCTTCAGATGGATTCAGATGAAATGAGAAAAGTACTTTCAGAAAATAGTAGAAAAATCACTGTTTTGCAAGTAAATGAAAAGTCACTCATAAGGCAGTATACAACTTTAGTTGAAATGGAACGACAACTTAGAAAGGAAAATGGAAAACAGAAGAATGACTTGATGTCAATGGAGGCTGAAGTTTGTGAAAAAATTGGATGTTTGCAAAGATTTAAGGTATTTCTTATATTTATTTTGTTTTAGTTTGGTTTCAAATCTTTCATAATTTTCAATGCAAAAAATAGGATAGATTCATTAACCAGGATTAATAGTTAACATTTATTAACATTTTGCCATAATTTCTTCATCTGTTTTCATAGAAATATTTTAAATTATAGATAATTTCTCCTCTAAATATTTTCATGTGCATCTCTAAATATAAATTTCCGTTTTTTTGTTTTCATAAACCACAGTTACTTTATATTACCTAAAAAAATTAACAGTCCTCTTACTTAATGAATGTCTACACTGTATTTGCATTTCCAAAATTGGTGGTACTAGAATTCTGCATTGATAGAACTTCGATGTTTTATGTATGTATGTATGTATGTGTATATATATATATTTTTTAGTATAGTGTCTGTTTTTTCTCCCCTCTGAAAAATTTTAGATATATCTGATTTTTGTGTATATGTGTCATTTGACTTGTTCTTTTGTGCCTTGTATTTATAAAAATTAGCTCTGTGGCCTGGACTGGTTTAAAGTTAAATATTTTTGGTAACAGTGCTTTATTAGTATGCTCTGTATTTTATATTGTCTCACTTTAGGAGACAGAATGTCTGGTTGTTTCATATTTCATGACTGATTACTGTGTATCAACCATGTATCTCCATTTCTAAGTTAACTGATGATATTTCGGTACAGTGAAGATACAGATTCTTTGTCAGTACCACTAGTGATTTTAGCATCCGTAGATATTGTTGCCTGGCTGTTTTATTTCATTAAGACTTGTAAAAATCAAAAATCATGTTTCATGTTTGCTTTTTTTTTTTTTTTTTTTTTAGTTATATTTCAGGTATTCTTTTGAAAAATAGCTTTTGCTCATTAGTCCAAGCCCTTTGGTTATCTTGAAGTATAATTCCTCCTGCAAAGGCAAGATAACTCTTCATTCTTTCCTCTTAGTGTGCAGTATTCAGAATACAGAGTTTGAGTGTCATGCGTCTTCCTGGGGTTTTTGTTTTTGTTTTTGTTGTTGTTTGTTTGTTTTTTTCCCCACTCAGCTTTCTTTTCTTTAGGTGCTAAGACATATAGATGCATAGACTTTTCGATGTTCAGTGTGTTTTACTCAGTTGAGGTTAACTAATGGGAGCCTTTTAAAACTGTCTTGTATTTCCTTCTGACAAGAAATCATTACTCTCTGAACCAACCTTCAAAGCTTGGTTAGCACAAGCACAAACGTTCTAGTTTTACTTTCTGTACTTCCTGTTTGGACTTGGAACAGTCCATTTCTCTATAATGACCTGGTTCTCTTTAGAGAGGAAAGCATTTACATACCAAAAATGATTACTGGTGTCATTGCTTTCAGAATGTCACTGCTACTATTCCCTTTCTTTAGACAAGTTAGGAAATATTTACATATTTAAAGCCAGAAGTTCATATTGGTATTGCCAATGCAAATTTCACATTATGGAGTAAATAAATGATATGGATTTTCTAAAAACCTTTGGTTTTGTACTTTATTTACTTTTTTAAAATAGAAAATCTTGACTATTACCATTAAAATAATTATATTTTAGTCCTATCATATATTTACATTTATTTAATTTTAAAAATAATAAAACAATAACAGCAGTATTGCTACCTAACACAGTTTAAATTGTTCTTATAATTCTTTTTTTAAAATTTCATTATATATAGGCAAAATAGCATATTTTAGTTATTGGAAATAATTTCTTCTGATTATATACATTTGATATATAGGTTCATTTATTTATCATTTTTTTCAGTTTTAGGGATTATTTTTAATTGAATATATAAAACATTTGTATTTTCAAAAAGATAAATTAGAATCTTACTTCTTATCCCTGAGCCTTTTATCCCATTCTGTCCTAAACCCTATGGGCAAATTATCCTTCTAATGTTTCTTTTTCGCAAACATAAAAAAGGACAGAAAGGTTACATTCATGCACCCTGACTTATCTTGTTTTTAAGTAAAAATGTTTAGTATACATGACTTCAATTTAGACAGAATCCTATGAACACAAAATTCAAAGTAAAATTTAAACGTTACCATCCATTTTAAAAATAGTAATGGGTGATACCTATTTTCAGCAGATCTTAAAGCTGAATCTTGATGCAGTAAGAAATCTGTTAAGGAATGAAAGCTAATTTGGCACATAGAAATGTTCTTGTTTTTGTTTTCTGGTTTATTTATTTTTTAGTTTTACAGTCCATGATTGAGATAGTAAAAGGAATTGTAATTTCCTCTTCAACATAATTATTCCTGCTGAATTTTTCTTTTCTTTTCAGATCTCTCTCTCTCTTTCCCTTCCTTCCTCCCTCCTTTTCTTGCATATGTCCTTTTCCCCTTCCTTTCTTTTCTTTTTTGCAACAATTAAAAAGCTAAGAAAAAGAGATATTTTTAAAAATGGGAAACAGAGCTGCATCAACCCCATCCATCTATCCCCTAAAATGAACCAAATTCCCAGGGAAGGTAGAATTGTGTGTGCTTATTTAGATGAAGAAAAGCTGTCACAGTGAGATCTGAAGCACTATTACAAGAATTTTTTCATCATTGCTATTTTTCAGATTAAATTAAAACCATAACTTCTTTATCATTTTCACTTTCTAAATTTGGTTATTTAGCATACCATTTCTTAATAAACTTTCATCTCTTTTAATTTAGTTTTCTATGTAATTTTTGCTTAATACAGAGAAACTTACTGATGTGAACTAAAAGTTTGGGCGTTTCTTTTTGATGTTATGAAGACACTATTTAATGTCTTGGATTAGTGATTTTTCATAGTTTGATAGCAGGTTAATAGAACATTGTGTTGAACATTGTGTTGCTCAACTTCCTGTTACTATAGCAAACACCTTAGTTAAGTAGATTTAAAAAGAAGAAGGTTTTGTTTCAGCTCATCATTTTGGTTGTGTCAGTTTGTGACTGATGGTTGCATTGCACTCATAGCAGTATAGTATATCATGGCAGGGACATATGGTGACACACCAGAAAAAAATGCCAACATAATTCCGGATATTTTTCTTTACATAGGAAATGGCCATTTTCAAGATTGCAGCTCTCCAGAAAATTATAGATAATAGTGTTTCATTGTCTGAACTAGAACTGGCCAATAAACAGTATAATGAACTCACTGCTAAGTACAGGGATATTTTGCAAAAAGATAATATGCTTGTTCAAAGAACAAGTAACTTGGAACACCTCGAGGTAAGTTTATATGATCCTTCAACTTTGTAATATTAGCTGTTTTTCTTTGATGATGTCTTTATGTTTTGGGTAATTTTGTAGATTTTAATTTATTCAACTTTGCTTCTATTTATGTAAATTTAGCAGAGGTTCGTAGATACAATTTAACTGTGTTTTGTTCTTGACCATCAGTATACAGACACGTATGTAATACATTATTTCTAGCTGCAGAATGACTTCTGGATAACTTCATGCAGGTCATTTTTTTAACTTATTTGCATGAAGTAGCCAAATTAAACTTATTTCACCAGGCACTTAAAAAAGAAAGGGAACATGGAAAAGGTAGCATATTATAATCAAAGGAGGAATTGTGATTCAGAAGTCATGTTTTTCTCTTGGCTTTATTCGCAGGGCATAGTATTCTATCATGGTCCCTGGATTCTGATTCTTGGGATGGGCTTAGTTGACATTGATGTCCTTTCCTATTCCATGGTTGAGCTCTACAAATCCCTTTTTTAATGTAGAGGTAGAAGAGAGTAGGGTAGGATATCATGTTTCATTCAAACCATCCATAAATAAGCCCAGACCCTTCATAGTTATATTATAGCCACTTGACCTTCGTTTATTTTTTACAGTAGGCAAACAAACTCCTGATTTAATTTTCTCGTTAGAAACAGGCTTGAGTCTTTTGGCTTGTTCTCTTTTAAGAACCTTTCACTGTAGTGTAAATCTATTGGCTCACAAGCTTTTGCTTGCTTAGGGAAACACATTCAACAAATTAAAAACATTATTCTGAACACCTTTCAATGACTCCTGCAAAGTTATCTGAGTTGTTATGTATTAATACTATATAGAAGTAATCAAGATCCATTTGCTTTTACCAAAGAGAGATAATTATGTCATATTTATGAAAAACTCAGGAAATTTAGATGTGTTAATAATTTATTTTCTTTTCCCCATTCTCCCCTTTGTTCTAGGAAGAAATCTCCTATAAATAACATATCAGTGAATAACTTTAAACTTTATTTCATCTTTTTTTCCCAAAGAATATTTTTCATCTTTCCTCAAAATATAAAAAATTTTGATATACCTTATAATTTAATCTTTGCTTTTTCATGTATGCATCCATATGGTATTTACTTACATCAACAAAACTTACCCTGTGCCTGCATCCCAGTTGTTATTTCAGTGTAACCAAACCATCGTGGACACTTATAGTGCCTAAATAACCATTTTGTTCTGCTTGTAGGTTCTGTGGGCTAGAAGTCAGATAGGCTTACAGTGAGGCTGTCTAATCTCTGCTCAGTAAACCCTGACAGCTAAGGTAGAAAGTCTTGGATAACTATAGCCCACCTAGTAGTATTGAATGGAAGTGTCTGAAAGCTCCTTCTCTAGTACTTGGGGCTGGGATGCTTTGAAGGTTCTCACCTGCGCTTGTTTATCAGTCTCCCTATTACTTCTTGCTTTAGTCAGCATTTTCTCTGCTGCAACCAGAAGACCCAACAAGAATAATTAAGGGAGAAAAAGTTTAGCTTGGGGCTCACAGTTTCAGAGGTCTCAGTCCATCAATGGCCAACTCTATTCTTTGGGGCCCAAGTGAGGCAGAACAGCATGGTGGAATAGTGTGGAGGAGGAAAGCAGCCTCTGGGGGCATGGCTACCAGGAAGCAGAAATTAAGCTCAGCTGACAAAATATGAGCCCCAAAGGTATGTCCCCAATGATCCACCTCCTTCTGACACCCTCCCTGCCCACAGTCACCACTAAGTTAGTCCCTATTAGGGGATCAACACAGTGGTCAGCACACATTTGAGCTTCCTCACACATAGCAGTCTCAGTATAGTTGAACTTAGCAGGATCTAACTACAGAGTTCTCATTAACAAAGTAGAAATCGAGTTGCTTTCCAGGACTTGTGGAAATGACATAGCATCATCCTTCTCTGATCTCCTTTGCTTAAAAGCAGTTACAAGGCTCCTGAGGTGGAAAAGGCAATGTAGCCTCCACATTTCAGTGTAAGAGGTGTCAAAAAAAATAATAATTCATGGCCCTGTTTTTAAAACTGCCACAGGCTTTTCTTTTTAAGGAAACATTTTCCTGGCTGATTGAGAGCTACCTCAAACTCTACATGTTTAAAGCACTTCATCTACTCTATCTAAGTCTAGTCAGCCAATTAAGAGATCTTCATTGTATTATATCTTCTTCACTACTGTATTTTATGCATTTTATATTTAAATATACATATCTCTTATGACCTATCCCTGTTGGCAATGTCTTAGTTTTATTCTTTATTATCTTTATTGTGGTAGCCTTTGCTCATATCCCTGTCTCCAGTCTTACATCTTCCTTACTGCCACTAGAAAAGTTATTTTAAACGTGAATCTGACCATGTCACTCCCTTGTTTAAAAACTCTCAGAAGGTGCTGTTCCCTCAAAGGGTAAAAGTCAAGTTTCTGTTATAATTAGTCATTTCTAGCTGTGAGGAATTACACATTAAGTTTTAGATATTGAACTACTAATTTTCTTTCTTACATATGTTCTTTTCTATCTTCTGTTCCATAACCTTTTCCTCATATAGTTTATCTGCTCAGTGAATTTTTTATTCATCTTTCAAAACTTTATTCAGATACCACCTTTTCTTTGGAAGCATCCATCTTTATGGGATAAAATCACTCCTCTATCTATACTAGTTCTATTTCTTGTACATATTTCTGCTATTTATATCATATCATAGTATATATGTTTCTGTATCTGTCTCCCTTATTAGAATAAAATCCTCATGGTATGAGGAAGTATATTTAATTAATTTTTGTGTGTTTAGTATCTCTTTTTTGGCACAGAGTTAGAGCTCCAAGAAGGAGACTTCTAGGGACACTTTACCCCAGAATGATATCCCTGGCCCTTTTCATTTTTTATTTTCAAACAGGGTCTTACTAAATTACCTTGACTGGGCTCAAACTTGTAATCCTCCTGTCTTACCCTTCTAAGTTGCTGAGATTACACCATGTGCCATTAAACATGGTCTCTAATAGTTAAGACTGTATTCAACCATTTTTATCTCGATATGCATCTTTTTATTCTCTGGCTCTGACCCTGACTTTCAAACCCTTTTTTCTAGGTCATGACATTTTAAATGGATTTTTTTTGTCTATTTACTTGTTTATCGTGTCCTGCCTTCCATACCTTCCCAATTCCTTCCACACACACATGTACATAGACACTAAATAGAGATATCTTTGGAAGCCAAAATTTTGTCTAGTTTCTTTTCACTGAGAACATCCAGCATCTGTCACTGATGGCATGCTAGGGATGCTCTTTGTATGAATGAGGAAGTAAGGACTCGTTTATAAAGATGGTGAAGTGCTGGAGTATTCCAGATTGGTCAAAATGAACGTAGTTTTACAGGTAGAAGCTAATTCTCAGAATTTTAGAGTCACATATCAGATACATAAAATTTTGATATTTTTTTAAAATAATAGTTTATGTTACTATTGTGCGTGTGTGTGTGCGCGTGCGTATTCTAATTCGTAAAAAAATAGATTGTGAGTTTTGGAATTTACTGTATAACAAAGTTAAGAAAATGTTACTTTTGTGATATTGTTAATTAATGTAGTTTTATCAGTGATTGTGTCTTTTAATCAGTGTGAAAATGCATCCTTAAAAGAACAAATGGAGTCTATAAATAAAGAACTAGAGATTACGAAGGAAAAACTTCACACTGTTGAACAAGCTTGGGAACAAGAAACTAAATTAGGTAATTCTTATGACTGATATTTAAATGATCACAAATGAATAGTGAACATTTTTCATTTAAAATTGCTTTTCTGTGCCAAATGGGAAAATATTCTGATTTTTAAAAATACAAACTTTCTGCCCCACAGTTTAACTTACTAAATAGTTGATGAATAATATTTTGGACAAATCCCCATCAAAAATTTGCTTTGGGATTTTAAGTTAGAATTGCTCCTAGTAAGAAATTTATGACTGTGAATTAGCTGTTTTGAATCATTCAATAACCAATAGTAATAATTTCAAAATACCTATATTTTAATTAATAGTAGTATTGAGTTCTCTGAGTGTGAAATTATATTATGTATCATTGCTCTTTTTAAATTGAAAGTTCACCACAAAACTTCAAAGAGAATTTAAAAAGAATTTGTACTGTCCAGTTTCCCTATAGTATTAACACATTTTTGTTTATGCTTATATATTTTTATACTTCAAATTATAAAAATATAGTATTTGTCATATGCTGTATTCACTCAGTAGATATAAAAATATCACCATATTTTTCTTATCATATTCATAAATATAAGTAGCTCATGCAATATCCTACTTGAATGGCTATAATTAAATCACTACATTTTCTTACTTTTGCAGTTTTTTATAGTGGTACAATGAACATCATCATGTATTTCTTAACAGATATTATTGTTACAAAAGGTTTTGAAAAAATTGTGACTTCTGCTAGTGTTTTCCATATTAGGTTTTCAAATGGTTTTCCAAATTTAGACCATTTAAATAATTTTCTCTCCCAGCATTGTGTTTATAATTTTTAGATAAATTTGCTGTTCTGGATAAGATGGGTTCCTTACACCTTATAGTTTGATTTGTTTTTGTTTTTTTTTTTAACCAGGCTGCTCAACCTCTGAGCCACAGCATCTCTAGACCTTTTTATTTTTCATTTTGAGACAGGGTCTTGCTAAATTGCTGAGGCTGGCTTTGAACTTGACATCCTCTTACCTCCGCCTCCCAAGCAGCTAAGATTACAGGTGTGCACCAATGCACCCGGCTAGATCTTATAGTTCTAATGCTCTTCAAAGTTTCTGTTACTGAATAGATACTTTTTTAAACTGTTAACTGAGATGTTTGGATTCGAGCAAAGATTGGGAAATCTAAGATAAATTACCTTTATGAATGCAATTTTTAATTCACTTGACAGATTAAATGTGAATTGACTTTGATGTAGCTCCTGTGTGAAAGAAGCTACCATTAAAACTAAGATCTGAGTTTTACTTACGTTTTTATTAGGTTCTCCATTTTATTCTCTAAGTAACTGCCAAATTCCTTATAGAAATTCTTTGTACCAGGGATTGAACCTAGGGGCACTTAACCACTGAGCCACATCCTCAGCCCATTTATTTATTTTGAGACAGGGTCTTGCTAAGTTGTTTAGGGCCTGGATAAATTGCTGAATTTGGCTTTGAAGTCGTGATCCTCCTGCCTCAACCCTGAGTCAGTGGGATTATAGGCTTGTGCCACTACACCTGGCTTCTCTATTCTTTATATATTCATATTTGGTGCAGTTTTTTCTTTCAATGTGTGCCTGAAGGAATCGCAATTCTGTAGTGAACTGATTTACTAATGCAAAGCTTCTTTTACAGATCTGTTATTGCAAGTTACTTGATCACTGCTTGTAGCAGCTATTCTAAAATAATTTGTTTTAAAGATACAGAAGCTAATGAAGTACTTTTCAAAACTAAGACACAATGGTTTTCGTTTGTTATTCAAAAATGCATATTACTTTGAGAAAACTAAGTTATAAAATTTGAAATTATGAAGTTTTATAATTAGGGGGCATTACTGTTTTTATAAAAATTATATAAAAAGCAAGTTGTGCTAAATCCTACATTGAATCTCTAAAAAATAAAATTCTCCACCATTTTTTTTCTGAAATACATGTTATATGAAGCAAAATTATAAGTTTTCTCCTTAACCAAAAGAATGACTAAGTAACTAATAACACTCCTGTGTGATATCTTTTCATGGAAAATTGAGGCTTTTAATATCTTTTTATTTAATCAGAGATTTTTGTATCCAAAGGCAAGCCATGTATCTATATGTAAAAACTAATAAAAGAATGTAAAATATTTGATAGTAGATGTGTTCAAATGCCAATTGATGCCTATGGTTTGAGATTATATGACTTTAGATTTTACTTTTCAGCTTGTCTCTGTTATGCCTTAAAAAATCAATTCATTGTATTCTCAAAAAAGCATTGCCTTACTGCATTACTTCTCATACAGTTTTATTTCCTTTCTGTAAAGTATGTTTGTTTACTGTATTTCGATTTTGCTGTATATAGCACCTCTATGCTAAGACTTTACATTGTTACTTCAACACTCTCATGAAGAATAGTATTATTTTATGAAGAATGTAAGTTTCAGAGAGATTAATGGGATAGGCATCAGACATGCAGGAAGTAATAGAGCTAAGAATAAGATCCAAGTCTTATCATAATTCAAAAAGCTCCGTGAGCTTTCCACTGGAACTATATACTACCTCCTTGTGTACAACATTTAAAATATCTGAAATATAATTTTAATATAAGCAACATGATATTGACTTAAGTATTATTTCATATAGGAGACGAATCTAACATGGATAAGGCAAAGAAATCAATAACCAATAGTGACATTGTTTCTATTTCAAAAAAAATCACTATGCTGGAAATGAAGGAATTAAATGAAAGGCAGCGGGCTGAACATTGTCAAAAAATGTATGAACATATAAAGACTTCATTAAAGCAAATGGAAGAACGTAATTTTGAGTTGGAAACCAAGTTTGCTGAGGTTTGGTATTAAAATTTTTATAATGCAATTAGTAAAGAATTAGTAGGCATTGTATTATTGAAAAGAGGACTTTATCTCTGAGGTAGTTTATGAATATAGGACTTGTGTTTCATGTAATGAATGAATAAACAATTTATTTAAAGTCTGAATTGTTTAAAATGAAAGTGGATATTTCTTTGAATGACTTCTCACCAATGTTACATTGTTATTAGTTTTGATATACAAAGAGATGTTATTTACATAGTTATGAAGTTGCGTTCTACTACCATCCCTTCATTAAATGAATATGTATTCATGGCCTTTTACATGTTAGACTATTTGATAGCTGCAAGAAACAAAATAGACAGCAATCTCTGATTCTGGGGACTTTACATTTTAGTAGGAGGTTTTAGAATTTTTAATAGAATCATTATTTACTGCCTGGCAGGGAATAGTTTGCAAATATTAACAATTTATGATTAATAACTATCTTGTAATGTTTGCTTACACTGAGAATTAATATATTTTCCAAAGCATATTTATGAGCTTTTTTCTGAATCACTAAGTCTACATTACTTTTTTATTAATCAATTTGGATTTCTGTGTAGAGATGTAATTGAAATAAAATGAGTGTACTGAATTTCTAACATATTAAGAGTAGCAGAAGTTCAGATATGAGTTGCCTAATATAAATGTCTTTTGATGGATTAGAATACAACGAATGTTCCATAATTTATTCCTGAATCTTTCTTCTCATTCCTCTCTTCAGTCTATTTTTAACACTTCACACTTTTGTCTGGATTCAGTAAAGTAAATAGGACTGTAGTACTCTAAAAAGTATAAGAAAAATCTCAATCAAAACTGATGATTGTGGGCTAGGGTATAGCTCTGCTGTGACTTGTGTGCTTAGCACGCATGAGGCTCTAGGTTCAATTCCATCCAAACACCAAACAAACCAAACAAAAAACTGATGTGTGTGAACCTTTTTTGTTAATTTTTCCTAGCTTACCAAAATTAACTTGGATACACAGAAAGTGGAACAGATGCTAAGAGATGAATTAGCTGATAGTGTGAGCAAGGCAGTAAGTGATGCTGATAGACAACGGATTCTAGAGTTAGAAAAGAATGAAATGGAACTAAAAGTTGAAGTGTCAAAGTAAGTGCATGCAAACAAGTTTGTCATTTGATTGGGTATGTCTTCTCTAATTTGTTTTTAAGAAACTTAATTACAAGCATATGGAGAAAATATTTTTAGTGGCAATTGATACTGCATTATTTTTATAAGAACAGGAAGAATAATGCCTTGGTTTATAGCTCAGCAGGAGTGTACTTTCCTAGTGTGCACAGAGCCCTGGGTTCAATCCCCAGAATCACCAATAAATAAGTAAATAAATAAATAAACAAATAAAAATGTTTATAATGTTGAATTTTGTTTTGATTTTGTTTGGGTACTAGGGATTGAACCCAGGGTTGCTTTACCTCTGAGCTGCATCCTAAATCCTCTTACTTTTACTTTTATTTTAAAAAATTGTTTTGAGATGATGTCTCACTAAGTTGCTGAGGCTGGCCTTGAGCTTTTGATCTTCCTGCCTTAGCCTCCCAAGTCTCTGAGATTACAGGTGTGCACCTCCACACCTAGCCAACAGGGTTAACTTTTAAAAAGGTTAAATAATAACAATGAACAGTACATGCCTTCTTAAAATTTGCATTTCTCACAGATAGGAATACTGTTGCAGAAAGCATTGAAGTTGAAATCAAGGCCCTGTGAGCAAACTCCTTCCTCATACCAATTTTTTTATTAGTGGGAGGAGTAAAGGTCATTTAATGTATTTAGACTTACATTTCTTCCCTTAAATAAAAAATATTAATACCTCTTCTGTTTTGTAATGTTGTTTTAAAAATATAATGAAAAGTTTGGATTTTGATTTAATATACATTGTGCATGTGCTCTGTATGAGACTCTCTGTAAGGTAATACACATATAGTAACTTATACAATCACACTTAATAAATCAGAGGTAATATAGTTTTCATGTTAGGAAACAGTCCCAGCTAATTTAGAACACGAAATTTAAGTAGAATAAAGACTGTGTGTCAGGTAGATGCTTTGTACTCATTTCCCTTTGTAATTAGGTACTACTTCAGTTAGAAATGTACAGGGAGCATTTAGTAATCGATAAGACACAAATAATTAGTAAAATAATATTTTTATAGCTTACTTATGAAGTTATAGCTATTCTTTTAGAACCTTGATAGTCTTCTTGGTAATACCAGACATTGCCAGCCCTTTTCATTATAAAAGACTCATGTTTTTTAATTCTTCTCCTCAAGGAACTCACCTTTTAAAATAATTAATTTGTAATTTTTCACTTTATCATTTTTTTAATCAAAATTTATATAACTGGCAATGAGAGCTTGTTATCACTGTGAGGAAACTTGGCCTGTCACATTGAGCTAAAATTATTCTATCACAAAACAAGCTTAGTTGAAAAGTCATAAGGGAAATAGCAGGGCTTACTTTTTTGCAATTGTGATAAATGTATATTTTGTTTCTTTTAACATTTTCAGTAATTTATAAATTAAAATAAATCAAAATACGTACTAATCTATACTGGGAATGTAGGAATTTTAAATTTGCATATTCTTAACTATATAATGATAGCAGATAAACCAGTTTAATACCTTATTCTATAGCACTTCCCAAGTTATGTTAATAAGTATTTTATGAAAAAAGTGTAATCAGGGTTCTTTGAATGTATACATCTGAAAAATGCTATATATTAAGTATAATTTGTGATAGTTATTTATATTAATATTTGATATGAGGTGATAGTACATATTATGAATTTTCAAAGGGGAGGGATGTTGGGAATGGAGTTTTTTTTAATAGCACATGTTGATATCTCAGAATTAGGTTTAACTAAACATTTCAGAAAAACTGAACCTTTTATATGTTATACAGAGAAAAGATGCTGAAAAGTAACGTTTTTCAGAAAAGAGTCTAGAAATTTGGAATTTGGTGTTTCCTTAGTAAATGTACTTAGTTGATACTGAAATACATTATCACTTCCTAGACTGAGAGAAATTTCTGATATTGCCAAAAGGCAAGTTGAAATTCTGAATGCACAACAGGTGTCCAGGGAAAAAGAAGTAGAATCCCTCAGAATGCAGCTGATAGACTATCAGGTATGTGCACTACTGCCTCTTCTACGGAGAATCTTACTTTTCTCCTAAATTCTCTTTAGATATTGGTGTAGTTGTAAAGTTTTAATCAGAAATATGCCTACCAAAGGTTCTTTTTATTGTTCCTGGGAACATGATTAGAAAATACACTAATTTGAAATACCATTCATAATCCAGAAAGACACTTAAATGCCTACAAATGCCTCATGCTGGCCACTGAGCAAAGATACTTAGGAGGAAGAGTTAGTAAGTCTTTAATAACAGTGTGTTCTCTTGTGGGTTTTTTTAAATTTTTTTAATTATTTTTACGTATCTTCACATTTTCTGAAAAATATTTTTGGAGGATTAAAAAACACAAACATTGGGGCTGGAGCGGTGGCTCAGTGGTTTCGGCACTTGCCTGGCAAGCGCGAGGACCCAGGTTCAAACCCCAGCACCACGTACACAACTAAGTGTTGGAGCAACCAAGGCCATGTGAAAAACTAAATAAAGTTGTTTCTCTCTTCCTTCTCTCTCTTAAAAAACGAACAAACAAACAAACACAAACATTGTCTACATTAGTGTAGTACCAGTATTGTTATTTATATGTGAAAGTTAAAAAGCAACTATTATTTATTTGACTTGGATTTTTTTATATATTTGATTCCAAGTTTTCTTTTGCATTTCTTTGGTAATTATTTATATTAAAGCAAAGTGTGGTTTTTGTAGGATTCCATGTCCACACTATTTGAAAATTTTATTTCATAAAGTATGATTTTAATCCATGACAGTTTCCATTGGAAAAATTTGAAACTTACTATAAATGTGTATTTTTTTAATATTAGGCTCAGTCTGATGAAAAGGCACTAATTGCAAAGTTACATCAACATATTGTCTCTCTTCAAATTAGTGAAGCCACTGCTGTTGGTAAGTTGGAATCAGTTACATCTAAACTACAGAAGATGGAGACCTGCAATTTACGCTTAGAGCAAAAACTTGATGAAAAAGAACAGGCTCTCTATTATGCTCGATTGGAGGGGAGGAACAGAGCAAAACATCTGCGCCAAACAATTCAATCTCTAAGGAGGCAGTTTAGTGGAGCTTTACCCTTGGCACAACAGGAAAAGTTCTCTAAAACAATGATACAGCTGCAGAATGACAAACTGAAGATAATGCAAGAAATGAAAAATTCTCAACAAGAACGTAGAAATATGGAGAATAAAACACTGGAGATGGAATTAAAGTTAAAGGGCCTAGAAGAGTTAATAAGTACTTTAAAAGATGCCAGGGGAGCCCAAAAGGTAAACATTTATTTTTTAGTTGAGTGTTTTGAAGAATCACACAATAATTTTAAGTTGTTAACATGCTGTATGAAGTGCTTAATGTTCAACCAAAACTCCTTGTACAAGTCATTAATTTTGATGTTATAAATTAGCAGTTTTAACTATTATTTGTAAAAATAAAATGAAACTTTCCTAAGTAAAACAGTTTACAAAATACTTATGTTGTATAATAGCAACAAATGGTAAATATTAGAAAAGTTCATATATATTAATTAAATGCTAATTGTAATTATTATTTTGGAATCAAATCCTATTCTCTGAGTTAGGAATATTTAGGATTTCCATTTTTGAAATTAGTACCAATGTTTCAGTGACATGTTTACAGTAAATACTCAGTTAACATGATAGTAAATGTAAAAATGAAAGTGAATGTTAATGGTATCCATTCCCACATACTTTGAAGACTGTTTTGTTGTAATATTCCACTTATTCATTGAAGAGTATGGAAATCCTATATAAACTTTTCCAACCAAGGGTGATTTTATATATTATTTTATTATAGAATGCCCATTAGTTATAATTAAAATTGGGATTAATGGGGAAATATTTAATAGCATTTACATTCATATACATAATTTGGACATCTTAGGTAATCAGTTGGCATATGAAAATAGAAGAGCTTCGTCTTCAAGAACTTAAACTAAATCGAGAATTAGTCAAGGATAAAGAAGAAATAAAATACTTGAATAACATAATATCTGAATATGAGCATACAATCAGCAGTCTGGAGGAAGAAATTGTTCAGCAGAACAAGGTTTCATTTTATGCATTTATTTTGGTGGTTTGTTTGCTAAGATTTTATACATAAGAATATTGCGTAACTGAGTGTGTTGCTCTCCTGATTGAAGATAACTCCTATTAATAGGTTATGAAGTATTCTATTTCTCATTTTCTAAATTACTCTGAAATATGTATATTTATTTATTTGCTTATAACCATACTCTTAAACAGAGCAGTATATAAGCATACTTATTTGGTAAGTTAATTTTTATTTCGATCCTAGTTATTTGATTTCCATAATTTTTACTGGCTGTCACTGATGGACTGAATAAATTACACATTTTGGGTGCTGTTAAAACTCATCAAATACATATGTGCCTTAGAAATTTTGTTGTTCCCTCTGTTTAGATTTGTCCTAGATAATTGGTATTTTCACTGTCTTCAGATCACTAGTCAACCCTCATCATCCACCTGATATATATTGGTAAATCCTACCATCAAGATCCCCTAAACAGAGATTATTTATTTATATTTTTCCCATAGTATTTGTCATTCTCTGACATTACCTACTTGTTTGTAATTGACTGTCTCCCCTTCATTAGAATATAAGTTCTGTAGTGACAGAGACAAGGTTTCATTCATTGCTATGTCTGTACTGCCTAGACAGTGCTTGATACTTAGTATATGTCATTAGGTTTGTTTCAGATGCGTAAAGGAGGGAATGGATAGATAATAGTTTGAAATCCAGATACCAAGCCTATGTATCCCTATGGTCTTAGGCAAGTTCCTTCATTTTCTGAGTTTGTATACTTTTTCATAAACTCGGAATAATTACCTCAAAGGGTTGTAAAGATTAAATAAGAAAGTGAGGTAAAATGCCTTTTGTATGCTTGGTGTCTCTATGTGTGTCTAATACAAACGATCTTTGTTAAGCTTCATGAAGAACGACAGATGGCCTGGGATCAGAGAGAAGTTGAATTGGAACGTCAGCTTGATATTTTTGACTCTCAGCAAAAAGAAATACTAAATGCAGCACAAAAGGTATAAGTGAATAATCCTGTTTGCTACTCTGTAGCATGGCCTAGAGCATTAACCAACAGAAGTATTTTCTAAACCAGATGTAATTTTAATTGATGTTACCTTTTTATGTATAAAATCTGAGGTTTAACCTATATTTTGTTAAACATTTGTGAAAATTAATGTTATTTGGTAACAGTGCTACAACTGCTGTTTTTAAAACATATTGTATCTTAATAGTTTGAAGAGACTACAGGATCAATCCCTGACCCTAGTTTGCCCCTTCCAAATCAACTTGAGATTGCTCTAAGAAAACTTAAAGAAAATATTCGAATGATCCTAGAAACACAGGCAACTTGCAAATCAATGGAACAGGTAATTAGAAGGATTTGCATTTGATTAGTATATTATTGGTTTGATGGAATTTTAAAAATAATAATGAAGCAAAAAATAATGAATTTTGCTAATTCTACTCAATTTTTTTATTCTTTTAAAATGTTTCTAATAGCTGATACACCTCATTTGTATTCTGTCTTCATTTATATACTAATTGTCACTTTGGGGTGCATTGGTCAGTGAAAATGAGCATCAAAGGAAGTAAAAAGAATATTTCATTGCAGATTTATGATCAAATATTACCTTACTTTTTATAATCTTTTCTTCCCTTTGTACGTTTTATTTTGAAGTGCTTACTATTTACCCTATGAGTCAATTTGTAGACACTTTTTAGGAGGGTTAAAAATGGACATAAACTGGAAATTATGTATTTAGGTATTAATTTTGATTAGTATGTAATCAAATCTGGGGGTTTTTTTGTTAAGTTATTCAGAAAATAATATAAATTGAATGTTATTTTTATTTTAATTTCAACCTAAACATATTAACTGTATATACATTTAAAATATTTTTCATGTAAAATTGTACATTTTTGCTCAATTTAGGAAAATTAGGTTTTCTTCAGTAATTGTAAGATTTGTCATTTATGTGAACTGCCACTGAATTACGATAAAATATCTGCCTTAATTCTACTGAAGAATACCCTAACTGCTTCATCCCCAATTTTGGGGATTGAACCCAGGTCCTCACACATGCTGGCAAAGTGCCACACCACTGACCTAGTTCCCCAGTCCTTTTTATTTTTATTTTGAGACAGTCTTGCTAAGTTTCCCAGGCTGACCTGGAACTTGAAATCCGCCTGCCTTGACCTCCCAAGTGGCTGGGATTATAGGTATATGCCATCACTCCTAACCTCTGCATTGTTTAAATAAATTATAGATTTTAAAACAGTAATTCATTGATGTGGGCTGCTAAAATTCCAATCTTGTACTCAGGTGATTTTTATAGATTAATCTTCTAGTGTTCTGATGGTCATAGACCTAAAAATAAAAGGAGTGGTTTACTATGTTTTTCTATGTAATTATAATACCACCACTTATTTCTAATTCTGAGCTGAAGGATCTAAATAAAATGCCCTATTTAAATTTTATTTTTATTCTAATAATGAGGTTTTTAACACTTGTGATAATCTTGTAAGTACATTAAATAGGATGCAAATAACTGCTATCACATAAAAATGCAGTTAATATCTTACTGTCAGATAACTTATAAAATATGTAGAAAAATAAAGTATGATTACTCTTGCTTATTTCTACTCAAATTCAGATGAAGCATTTGAAAGAAAAAAATACACTTTATAATTTGTTGTGATTTCACTGCAGAAGCTCAAAGAAAAAGAATCTGCTTTACGGTTAGCAGAACAAAATATTCTGTCAAGAGACAAAGTAATCAATGAACTGAGGCTTCGACTGCCTGCCACTGCAGAACGAGAAAAACTTATATCTGAGCTAGGCAGAAAAGACATGGAACCGGCATCTCATCACACGATGAAAATTGCTCATCAAACTATTGCCAACATGCAAGCAAGGTTGAATCAAAAGGAAGAAGTATTAAAGAAATATCAGCATCTGCTAGAAAAAGCCAGAGAGGTATCTTGTTATATTGTGTTATTTTACTTCACACTGTGCTTTTTAGTCAAATGCTAAATGATATATATTCTGCCCTAAAGTGTTAGCTCACTTCTTGCTTTCAAATGGTTCTATTTAGGCATTGTTGCTTTCACATGATTGAGTTATAGAACTGTTAGAAAAACTGGTGAATGTTTCTCTTTGTTGATTAAACTAAGAATACTTTTATGGTTAAACCATATGATTTTGAGAAACACCAATTGATTTTATAAGTAAAGATTAAGGCTGTAAGTTAAAAAGAAATCTGTCACACTGGTAATGAGTAGAAATTAGATTTACTAGAACTGAAGGGGAAAATATAACATTAAAAAAAATTCTAGAAACAATGTAAAAAATGATAGATATGTGTTATTCTAATGTTAAAAATAAATTATGACCTAAGGCCAGGGTTGTCCACATGCCCATATATGTTAGGGGAAATATATGCTGGTCTAAATATACATGTGCAGATATTATTCCTTCTCCATTTCAAAGGGATTTTAGAATATTAAGGATAGTAAATTATTTAAAGACCTTTGGAATATGAGTATATTTGTATTTTTTTTTTAAAGAGAGAGGGGAGAGAGGAAAGAAAGTATATTTGAATCGTGATTTAAAATATAGTTTTGATTTTCTGTAAACCAGGAGCAAAGAGAAATCGTTAAGAAACATGAGGAAGACCTTCATATTCTTCATCATAAATTAGAACTTCAGGCTGACAGTTCACTCAGTAAATTCAAACAAACAGCTTGGGTAAGGTTCTAAGAACTTTGTTCTCTTCTTGATTTTGAGATCCTTCATTTAAAATTTACCACTCTTCATTGTATCAGAGTAGAAGTCATCACATCTTTTCGTTACTAAAATAATCTTTTAAAAGCACAGTTCTGATAATCCTTCTTATTAGACCCAAATCCATTAGTAACTCACTTCTGCACACAAAATCAACCATGTATTGGAAGTCTCCCATGAGATCTGACTTATGTTTTTTTCAAAGTCTAATCATTATAAGTTTATATCTAGCTGCTTTCTACATTTTGAATTCTTGCCTCTTTTGATCATTTCATTGTGTAGGTGTGAAATGACCTGTCTTTGCTCTCTTAACCCATTTTGTGCCATCACCACAGAGGTGCAACATCTATAAAAACTTAAATTGAATATTAAATATATCACTTATGATAACTTTGAAAAACTTATGTTTTTAGAGGCCTATTCTTCTGAAAAAAAAAGTAATAGATGAGTAATTAGAGTGTTTTAAAACATGTATGTATATATTTCCATGTACATATATGAAAATATATTTCCATGTTAAGTACAAGAAAACATTTATATGAATATATTTTTAAAAATGTATTTCCTTGTATTCATATGCATATATATATAAAAGATATAAAAACTCTGGATTATAATTTCCAACCTATTTTAATGCACCTCTGTCAATCTTGTTGAAATATTCATAGAATTGAAAACTTGGGACTTAATGGGTTAATGTGCAACATTGGATCCTTGAACTTTTACCTCATTAATTCAGTCAGCATTTATTGATCCTACACTGCATGTAGACACTTTGCTAAATATCAGAAATACAAAGAACAAGCTACTTCCTATTTTCTTTAAGACTTCATTGATTATTAAATTACTAGATTTTAAGTTCTATATTTTGAACATTTGAGAAATTAAATTAAAATTGTGGAATAAGTAATGGCATTGAATTATCCTCATATTTGGCTAATTCATATTTCATAGGATTTAATAAAGCAGTGTCCTACTCCAGTTCCTACCAACCAGCATTTTATTCGTCTGGCTGAGATGGAACAGACAGTAGCAGAACAAGATGACTCTCTCTCCTCACTTTTGATCAAACTAAAGAAGGTATCTCAAGATTTAGAGAAACAAAAAGAAGTCACTGAATTAAAAATCAAAGAATTTGAACGTGTCAAATTAAGGTAAGAGAAATATATTTTTAAAATAAATGGTAATTATGACACATTGAAGATAACTGTATTTGCTCTGCTAAGGCACTGTTCTAAGACCTTCAATTATATTATCTCATTTTATCCTCAGGACTACTTAAGACATCTCTTTTCTCCAAATTTCAGATTGGATAAAAGGCTTTAGGAAGACTGAGTAATATCCCTGGAGGGAGGTAGAAAAACCACTTTTTGAAGCTAGTCATTCTGACTCAAAAATCAATCCAGATTCTCCAGAATTTTGTTTTTAACTTGTGTGTCAGTTTCATCCTCTGGGAAATGGAAATAATAGTACTTACTCTAGCTCTTCTGTCACTGTATGAGGGTCCAAGGAGATATACAGAACACTACTCAGACCTTCCAGGTTACTGACCATATAGCAGAAAAGAATTCAGGGACAAGTCAGATTTTATCTGAGAGAAAAGAAAAGTATAAGTTAAAAGTAGACACTCTTAGAGCAGAATTCAGGCAATCTTTAGAGGGAGATGCAGCACAGAACTTCAAGTAAGCTTTGGTTAGGGTACATAATTAGGTGAATATGTATAATCCCAAGAGGTTGGCCTGCTCTCTGGGTTTGGAAAATACTGAACGAGATCATGTTTTCCCATTAGGGTGTCTGGTCCAGTACGTATGTTTGATTTTAGATCAACTTCTCTGGTGCTCTAGTGGTCCATTGGGTGACCAGGCCAGAGGGTCAAGGTCCAATCAAATGTTAGCCCCTCTTCTTTCAAGGTTAATGGTCTCTCTCTAGTAAGGTCTTCTTCCTGTTTTGTTACATTCCCGAAAATTAATAGGGAACTGGAAAGCTACAAGTAATTTATGGGTTATTTAGGCACTTTTCTGTCCCCTGGGCTCATTTGGCCTGCTCATAAGTTGTTTATTCTATAGTTTAACAGGGATATTTTCCTTTAGACACTGAATGTTCTATGTCCCTAAATTTTTATCTTATTTTCAGAGTGGCTGTATGAAAGTCTAATGGTTCTGTATAGGAAAGTATCTTGAAAATTGCAAGGTCACATGTAAACAGAGAAATTTTGTTTGCCCGTCTAAGAGTGTGTGGTATAAAATTGAGGCTCAGTAAATGTTTATTAAATAAAAAAGTAATTATTTTAGTTAGTCATAGTGACACTACAGTGTTCACAGCATTTTCTATATTAGAGATTCTGAGCATTGCTCAATAGATACACGAAAACATAGATTTTAAGCCTAAAATAGGTTTGTAGTTGTACAGTTTTTAATCCTTGTAAAACTATCTTACTGGGACTCAATTTTCAGTTTCATTCCAGCTCTAAATCCTGTATCAGACTCTTTGATTATTTGTCCTCAATCTAAGATGCCTTTGATAAAATTAAAACATATTTCTTAATATGTAAGTAGTCACCACTTTTTCCTCTAAAGAAAAGAGGATTAACTACAGCATATGGTATACTTTTAGTCTGTTTTCCTTATTCCATTAGATTTTATACATGAGAAGTTACTTTTGGTAAAATTATGTCATGGTTTAGAATATAAAATTACATATGTTTTTCCATCTAATTCTGGAGTATAGAAAACAATCTTTTGAAATATTTCATGTGTATAATTTTATGATATACTTAAAAGTAGCTGTTTTGTACCTTTATAAAATTTTTATCAATCAAGGTATTACTTGTAGCAGCCAGTCTGTTATATGCATGTGTTTGTTTTTATCAGACTCCAGGAAAACCATGCAGGTGAAATGAAAAAAGTGAAAGCAGAAGTAGAAGATTTAAGGAATCTTCTGGCCCAGTCCCAAAAGGAGTTGCAGGGTTTAAAGTCTGAACTTCAGGCTCAAAAAGAAGCAAATTCAAGAGCTCCAACAACTACAATGAAAAATCTAGTAGAACGGCTAAAGAGCCAATTAGCCTTGAAAGAGAAACAGCAAAAAGTAAATAACAGAATATTACTAACATTTTCTAGAAATACATAGAAAACAGAAGAACTGATAGTGAGTACTTACAATTTGTAAAAGAATAGCAGAAATCTGTTAGAATAAAAAGAATGAACTTTATCTCATGTGTTAAATAGGACAGTTCTTTGAAGACAGTTCTTAAATAATCTAAACTGAGTGCTAATTTTAAATGTGGATATAATATAGTTTATCTCTTTATGTTGTCATCAGTGATTTGTGGAATATCTGTGGGAAATGAAAAGAAATCTTAATTAACATTATTTTCTGTCCTTTTCTGCTGGAATTTTATATCTGTTTCAAAGAATTAAACAGTTTCAAACAATTTGATTTGGGAATTTAGAAGGATATATGATAGTGAAAAGGAGGAGAGATCAATAAGAAAGGAATCCCAGGTGGTTTATGGGAAGGAGTTGGTTGATTATCTGTTAGTTTTTTTTTCTGCATTTATCTCAGATTTGATATACTAAAGCTTTTAGTAGGTGCTCCTAGTTTTCTGTTAGCTCTTGGAATTTATTGCCAAATTTAAGCCTTTTCTCTTTTTCTACCTGTCCTTGTTTACTTAACTAAATTCAGTTAATTTCATATGGAACAATGTACTGAGTAAATTATTTATGATATGTAAATTTGGATATTGGAAAACAAAACATGCCTGGTTTGTAATATAAATTGATTTATGCTGAGTTCCCAATCAGTGTCAAAATTTTGAACTCTCATATTCAATTTGGAAAGAATTGAGTATAATCAATCATGAAAATTCATTTGAAAAGTATGCTGTGAATTACATTTGAAAAACATATATTGTAGGAAAATAGTAGAAAGTAATAAAGGTTGTTTATTTTTTATGTCATATCTTGCTCAATTAAAATACTGTTTTTCCTTTAAAAATGTATATATATTGTAATTTTTAGGCACTTAGTCGAGCTCTTTTGGAACTCCGGGCAGAAATGACAGCAGCAGCTGAAGAACGTATTATTTCTGTAACTTCTCAGAAGGAGGCAAATCTCAATGTTCAACAAATTATTGATCGACATACAAGAGAGCTGAAGGTGAACAACACATGTGTTAATGTAACCAAATTCCTGAGAGTTCCTGATACAGAATCCACTTTATTCTCTAGTAATTTTGATAATGAATAGGAGATTTTTAATGCATGATTAGTGGATTGACATACATAAATATATATGTGTGTTAACAATAAGTACCCTTTTTTCGTATCCTTTATAATTGTACATAATGGTGGCATTCATTGTTAGAAATTTGTACATGAACACACTATCACAGTATAATTTGACCAAAAATAATCTCCAGTTTTGTCAATTATGAAGCCATTATTACTTCTGTACTGATAAGTGAAATTGATGTATGTATTTTGTTTTGTTTCTTTTACTATATAAGAATTTTCTGTGTAGGGTGTGTGCGCGCGCGCGCGCGTTTATTTCTGAGGATTGAATCCAGGGCTTTGAGCACTCGGCAAGCACTCCACCACAGAGCCAAACCCCTAGCTTTTTATAGCTCTTAATATGAGTAGAATAGCTTTCCATTTCCAAGGAAAAATAGTATAAATCATATAGTTCTTAAGACATTTTAGCTGGAAGTCTGCCTAACTTTCAGCCCTATAATTCCCAAATTATTCATTTAGTTTTTGACAACGCATTTTATTATTTTCTCACTTGATCATTAGGTTTGATAATTTACACTTTTTTCCTAAACATACATTTTACAATGATTTTCAAATTTTCTTTGTATAAAGTGTCATATAGTATATTTTGATTAAAATAAAAAATATTTACTTTGCAATTTAATTTACTGTTGGTTTATTTATATATACCCTTTGTTGCCATTAATTTGTGTACAGACTAAATTTTAGTCACATTTTTAAATATCTTATTGTACATTTCAAGATTATGGTCTGGTTGATAGTGAAAATCAATTAAGTAAGTAAACATATAAAGAGGAATAGTCCTTTGTTGATAACTATTTAAATACCTTTTACTTTTCATGAAATGTCATCTTGTCTGGAATCTTTTACATTCTTCAGTTTCTTGTTCTGCCAACCATTTCTGACTTCTCCAAAACAGTTATTTTTCTTTAGCAATATTATGATACTAATATTTTATTGGTAGTAATATTACTTAACTTGTAATAATTTATTCAAAAGACATTTCTACATTTAGTCGAATAAGCCATTATAGGACAAATAGCGTCATGTTTCTGTCACTCACTGCATAGAACTGCAAGGAACTCCAGACTCCTTTCTAATGGCTTATATTACTGTCTAATGTTGCAAGTTAGCCTTGATGTTTTGTCTTGACAAAGTAGATTAGAAACAACTTGAAATCAGACATTTTGTTTTGCACTACTCTTAGGCTTCATAATGTTTAAAACATTGCCATACACACTGATAGGTACTGGTTTCTTTTTTTTTCTTCTTTTCTTCTTTTTTCTCTTCTTTCTTGGGGAGAGAAAGAAAGACAAAAAGAGAATCAACTTTATTTTTTCATCTGGCCTTTGTTTCTCCAACACTTAGTTGTATATATGGTGCTGGTGTTCGAACCTGGGCCAGGTAAGCACTCCAACCACTGAGCCACCACTCCAGCCCCAGTACTGTTTATCACCTACAATCAGACATTTGTTTAATTGGGAAAATTTCATTTCAGGATATTGAAAATTTATTAATGGCAGAAGTTCTTTTTTGTGTTGCTTTTATCATTGGGATATGTGGTGATGCCTAACACCTTTCTTTATCTCTAAATAGTCACAAATTGAAGATTTAAATGAAAACCTTTTAAAATTGAAAGAAGCTCTTAAAACAAGTAAAAGCAGAGAAAACTCACTAAGTGATAATTTGAATGACTTAAATAAAGAACTACAAAAAACCCAAAAAGTCTATAATAAAATACTTAGAGAAAAAGATGGAATTGATCAAGAGAATGATGAACTCAAAAAGCAAATTAAAAGACTAACTAGTGGATTACAGGTAATTTTATATTAATTCTGATGATATCTTTAATTTGTAATATGTAGGAAGTAGTGTATTCTTTTTAATTTTATATGTAATGTTTGCTAAAACTGACTTTAATATTATTTTAAAAAGTATTAAACTAAGTCCTCCAATGACTTCTAGTGTATTCACAGTTCTAGAGTAGCATATCTTATAAAATATAGAAGCAGCTACCGGGTTACATTGAGTATTGAGTATTATTCAGAAAGTATACTTGGGATAGCCTTGAAGATTTCTATAATTTGAATGTTTATTGTGTATTTTTTATGTTGATTTTGTAGATTGTAAAGTTACGTCTTTTTTTTTTTCAGAACAAACCTCTAATGGATAATAAACAAAGTTTAATTGAAGAACTTCAAAAGAAAGTTAAAAAACTAGAAAGCCAACTAGAAAGAAAAGTACAAGAGGTAGACGTAAGACCTACGAAAGAAAAGGTACTTGAAAAAGTCTACTGATTAGTAGGGACGAACCACCATAAATATGTAATTGATCAACAGATAATGGACTAAGTGATTTGAGGGCGTGGTGCTTTGTAAGTGGTATTGGATATGTAGAAAAGGCAATAGGTTTCCATCCTTTAGTAATTTGCTATGTACTTGAAGAGGCACCTCTAACAATACTCCTTACTTGGGAATTCACCATATCCATGTCATCTTCCATACTTGAAATACCTTTGAAGTTTCTGCACATCTTGCATATCCATACATATTTATCTTTTTCCCCTCAAGTAATCATTTATGCAGGTACATACTTTTGACCTTTAGAACAAAATGGACATTTTAAGAATTCTAATTTGATCTAAATATATACTTTTTGTCCAAACCAGGCTGTTACTTCAGGGTAAACAAAATGATTTGGAACATATTCAGTGTTTGCAATAATAAATAACCCATCTGCAAAAAAAAAAAAAAAAAAAAAAACCAAAAAAAACCCCATCTGTTCATAGATTGATTCTGTAATGTGAGATAAATTGCTTAAATTTTTTCTTGTAATAAGAGTTACAGGAATAACCTGTACCAAAAGTAAAATTTGCTAAAATGCATGTAATTAAAATTTTTATGAAGAAGAAACTAGAGTATATTGAATGTACTCTTACTATATTGAAAATATCATGCCTATTGAAAATATCTATCAGTGGTAGAGCGCTTATCTAACAGATCTTGGGTTCAGTTCCCAGCACCAGAAAACAACAAAGGAACAGAAGTTTCCTTGGGAAATCTTGGTTGGTATTAGTAGTAATATTTGCACCAGAAGAAGATTACTGTGGAGGAGATGTGGTTAGGAATAATTTACCCAGAAAATAATATCTATAAAATAATTATAAAATAAACATAGAAAATTATAATGGCACTGAAAAGAAATATTCCAAAAAATATTTTTCCTATGAAAATTCATCAGTGTCAATGTAATTTTGATGAAAGTGATTTCATTTCTGTGTGTGAAGTCACAACAGTCTTTCTGTCAGAGGCCTTGTTGGTGAAAGCTGCAAGATCAAAACGTCTTTACTTGTTTGGATTGCTCTCTTGACGGCCTCCCTACCTGGGGGTAAGCCCAACCTTGGATGCCAATTCCTAACCCCAGTAACCTTGTGGCTTTGCCTAAATTCCTAATTTTTCTGTTCCAGTTTACTCACCCTTAGCGTTAAATAATACTGTGTGCATTGCCCCTTAAGATGATTTTGAGAGTTAAATCAAAAGTTTTCCAAATATCAAGTCCATACAAGTGTAAGATTTTATTACTAACTAGAAAAAGAAAACACAGGACAATACTGCTATTAACATGTACACCCAGGAACCTAGTGAGACGATTCTTTCAGGTTCCATGGTACTTGTGCAGTTCTAGTTTGTTTCAAAGAATGCTTTCATATCAGTGTTAGGAAATTTCAGCATGCTTTTGTCTGTTAAACAAAATAGCCAACCTATATAAAGTAACAGAATCTCCTTTGCTTTGTACCCCTCTCTCCATAGCATTTATTGTTATCTAAATGTACCACATATTTACTTGTCTATGTGTTCATCTTTTCTTTCCCCTTCCTTGACTGTAAACTTTGATAGCAGTATCTTTGCCTTTTGTGGTCATTGTTAGATTTCTAGCATCTACTTAGTAGATGCTCAGTATTTGTTGAGTGAATGAAAATTTAAATGTACAATAATATTATTCTGAGGCTTTTAGTTCAGAAAATATTTTGAGAAGAGAACTTCTCTCCCTATGCTCTCTTTGATTTTCTCTCTCAATCTACAACAGGCACTGGAAGACATTTGCATCTATTATTTCCTGTTCATTCTTAAATTCCCTCAGCCTGCTTTCTTCATTATTTTTGAGGGTAATGCAAGATGCAGTTGAATTGCCTAATCAGAACACAATAATCTATTCCCTGTGCAGAATTATTTATTTGGATACCTTATGCCCCCAACTAGTATTTACATTATAGAAATGCAGATAATTCCTCGTACATATTTCAGAAAAAAAATTTAATTTTCAACCACTTATTGAAGCTTGTACATTTTTTAAAGGATACTTGTTAGCTAAACTAAATAAGTAAGATAAAAATTTAACCAGTATTGGAGGAAGAATATTAGAAAACATAGTTCTCCAGTATTAGAGACAATAGTTTTGATAGGACAACTAATTTTAGTTGGGAATTTAACTTTAAATCATGATTCTCAACCCTTTCAGGCCCAAGGTGGCCTTTTATAGTAAATGCAATCTTTTATAATGTCCCCTTTAGAATTCCAAATGGAATTCATGGTTAATATAAACTACCTATTTATACAATTTCAAAAATGTTATTATTAGTGTTCTAAATGAAATATTTATAGGAGAAACAGTAAAGGAAAAATAACAAAATAATAATATTAATATATTCATATTTCAGCATGTAAATAGTCTGGCATGTTTATGCTGAGAAACATAATGAAGTAGTCATGCGCTTCCACCTACATATACCATACCATTAATGTGAATTCGAATCTACAGACATAGAATAATAAAAATGTGTACTGTTGGCGGTTCATATGTCATGATAGCATTACCAGTTATAATTTTATTTCCAAAAGATAAATAGTAATTCTCAGGAAAACAATGTGTACAGCCTTTCCTTTTTAAAAGGCAATTGTATTCCTAGAAAATTCAGTGTATGGTAAAATATTCAGAAATTTTAGGCGTTAGTATGTGAAATGGAGATAAATTCTTAGCTCAGACAATTGTAAGCAAAATTTTTTTTGCATTTTTTTATTTTATTTTTGAGCAACCTTACAAGATTTTAACAAAATAATATAAAATGTGTATATATTCTGGATATTACAATTATCCCCAGGAGTGCCCCCCCCCCAATTATCCACCCTTATCCCTCCCTTCCCCTTCCCACAATATCTCTAAAAAAGGATTATGTTGTATAGCATTACATCTTATCTGGATTTAACACATGCTAATAGACCAACTTTCTCATTGTCCAGGGTCTAGTCCCCACCTCCACAGATGAGTGGAGACAATCGACCCTTAGATCTCTGGGTTAAGCTGATTTTACTCATCATGATCTCTTCCATAGCCATCCATTTACCTTCGAAGGCTGCAATATCATTGTTTCTAATTGCTG